>JAMKCH010062611.1:0-231848 GCA_023653785.1 Ophioderma brevispina
AATGATGAATATACTATGTGTGTTTACTTGTTTTGATTGTTATTCTGTTTGCCCTTGGGATCTTCTTAGAGTTAACTCTGGTTATATGGGGCCTTTGCTGCACTTTAGTCAAGTGCTTTTGTGGCTTCTCAAGCTCTCACTGACAGCTTAGAAGGTTGTAATTTGTTTGTTTTCTGCATTGTAATTTTGTTGTTACTACTCGTACACTGCCAATGATTAAAATACTAATCACATTTCATTTGCATGCAAAAGTTTAATGTGGGCATTTAAATATCCCTGCATGGCAAAAATGTGAAGATTTTTTGGTCTGAAGGACAATACAGACTTTTTAGGAAATCGTCTTGGAAATATAAAGAAAGAACTGAAAAGGAGATAGGGGTAAAAAATAGTACTTTCACAAAGTAATTTGCAAATTTTCACATGTTCATGATTGCCTTAATATATCTGTCCACCTAGAATATGGAGTCATTTTAAATCAATATCTCCCTGTACATTCTCCCAACTAATGCTTTGCATGCTTCACATTGATAACCATTACTCTGTAGGTAGATGCTTCATCACCAAAGACAGACCGTTGGGAAAGATTATAGTTCATTTCTGTCTTTGTGCACGCTTGTAAAATGCTGTTGCTTTAAGCCAGCTTGCACTCACTGGTTGCGACCAACAAACTCGTGCTGACGTCACTGCACAGAGGTAGGGAAAAGGATAAAAACGCGGACGCATAAATACTAAATGCTCCAGGTCACAGAAATCTTTCCTCGTGTAAAATATTTAGCAAAATCTAACCAAGCGATAGTGTTGGCAAGTTTGTTGCTTTGCAGTTTGCCTCTGGTGTCCTACGAGCGCGTACTCATAGTTCCAAACATTGACGAACAGTGCGTCGACTTAAAAATACTGCGTGAACGCACTTCCGTGAACACTCCGCCAGGCGTGACTCTCTAATTTTGCATATCAACCAATCAAAAACGGTCCGCTCCTGTACAAAGAGATAACGGTGATTTTGAATTTAGCATCAATGGACACAAGTACTACATACTTCACTGAGTAATTACTCCATCCTCAGATCAGACAGATCTACAGTGTATAACTCTTTTATGTTAAATTTAACCACTGTAAGGAATATCCTACTGAGTGAAATTGCACCTTTTCAGTAAGATATACTCTTTGGAGTGCTTTAAAATGTTCACTCTTAGAATTAGGAGAATTTAATTTTCTCATCTTTATATTTAGAGAGCACATCTAAAATTCTAATGGCTCTTATTGCAAATAATCCCCAACACATACACTCACATGGCCCCCATGTGCATGCATACACCACAATCATGGTGGAGAAAGCATTTTCTTTGAAACGTTGACCATTTAGCTCTGTCAAATTCCATTAGCATTGTAGCCTTATTTCTAAAGGTGCGTGATTTGCAAAATTTGGGAGGAAAATTCCCCCAATTCCCACTGCTGTGTTCTTCACTAATATTCTCTAGTGATTGTCATTCTGGTGAAAGACCTCCACTATTGTATGCTGCTATTGATGTGAACAAAATTGTCAGTTTATGTCAATGGTTGAATAACTTTGAAAAGTCAGATCTTGTTGTGTTGATGTCATGTATTACCCTGATCCCAGGGTTTTCTATTGGTAGTTGTATGAGATAATTTCCATTTTTGGCATTGAGACATGCCTTATATGGTCAATACTGCAAAGTTACTACTCAAAATTCCAGAAAATGGCGGAATAAATTTGTAAAAAAAATTGGATGAATTTTAAAGTTATATGCAATCATATTCCTTTATTAAGACCTATTTGGGGCTGTATAGGTCTAGGCAATTTCATCTTTTACAAAAAGGTCCAAAAGTAGTGTTTGTTGCATTAAAAAATAGGCATCCAGCAGACTATGTAATACTAGTTCACAACTTCATAAAACTTTCACAACTTAGCACAATTTCTTTCATGTTAGGGATGTAAGGGCTCCACAACTTTCATAATAGGGATTTACATTGTTTTAAGTAATATAGTAAAAAATGACTCAAGTACAATTTTTGGCTTCCTGCATGATTGTAATCTTATACACAAGTGTGCTATTTAGATAGGGATTTTCAACATTTGAACACAATAGTGAAGTGAAAAAGAAAACAGTCCCTTCAAAGGCCTAAAACTTAGCAATTAAGTGTGGTAGACAAAGGAATGTCAAGATTGAAAGCTTAGCTTCTGGACAATATAGCAACAATTATAATTCACAATGTAGCAATTAGCTTCTGCACTTGCCCTCTTGCCAAATTTGAAAAATAAAATTAAGTTGTGAAAAGGTATATTACTGCACACTAAACACAAACACACATACACACACACACACACACACACACCACACACACATGCAAATGCAGGCACACGCACACATACATGCACGCACACACATGCATGCACACACACATGCATGCAGCACACATGCATGCATGCACACACACAGCAAATACAACAGTCAAAAATTCTCAAAATAGCTTTGCGCTGTGTGCAGTTTTGTTTGTGCCTTTTATTTGGCAAAAAAGGTAATATGTCGCTCTTTTTTCCGTTTTTTTTTTTCGCTCTGGGAGATTTTCTTTGTCTCATTTTTTTTCTAACAACTAAAAAGGGCCTAAAAGGAGTTCATTGCATAGACCAATGTGGCAAATCTGACTTCATGTGAGTTTCTGAGACAAATCTTTTTTCCCTTAGTTTCATCACAATGCAAGGATAAATGTATGAATTCAAATGCTGTTTTTCTCAGAAAATTGCAGTATTTCATAGTGCAAATGAAATGAGAGAACACACACACTCTCTCTTATCTCATCAGCACAGGCACCTTTGTTAAATACTTTTCCACTTGTTCCCACTAGAATTCCATGTTTGAGGTCACATAGGGTTACAGTAATATTAGCAGAGAAACACTTTCTTTTTCTGAAGGGATGTTGGTCTGTCCAGGGATTGTCACTGCTAATGGAAGAGGAAGTTGTTTTCATAATTCATGCGGATCCGTTTTGAATTAAGAGATGAATTTAGATTAAGAATAGCCACACTTAGGGGGCTTGTGAATGGTGGCATATAGTGTAGTAGGATTTAGAGTGAATGTGTGTGCACTAGTTCATCTGCTGAAAATAGAACTTGAAACAATCAAAGGACAAAAATGTCTTGTTTGCTGGGATAAATTGTTCATCTTACTATGTTGGTCTGAGGAAAGTAAGTAAAATTGTTCAAAACTGCAAAAGAACCTTTATACTGCATCCCAGAATAATAGGTAAGATGAAATTGGCTAATGATGGGCATATAGGCTAAATAAAAAAAAAATACCACAAATACATTTTTTTGAGACTCCAAAGCTATAGCAACAGATGCTGGCAGGTATGCGTGTGGGTCTGGTGTTTGTGTAAGTGTGTGTGCGTATGTTATGCATATATATGTGTGTGTGTCTTGTCTGTGTATACTGACTCGAGTGACGTTTGGGTGTTGGTTTATAGTAGAATGAGCGTTGTGGGGTACTTGACGTTGTGTGGAGTGCTCTCTGGTTTTTGTTTTTTTTTTGAGACGTGGTTTTTTTTACTAGGAGTTACTACATTACTATTTGTCCTATAAACAGAATAAACTGTAATCTAGTATTGAGGTTTATTCCATTAAAACAATAGAAAAGAGATTTTTCTAGTTTAGTAACTTTATAGGCCTGCGGCGCAATCTCTGGGCTAAGAAAGTTAGTAAAAAAAATGAAAAAAAAATGCAAAAATTTCTTTAAAAATGTCTAAAAAAGTGTCTTTTTGAGAGGAGAAAAATTGTTACTATATAGAAACGATTCGTTCCTATATAGTAACGAAAGAGTGTTTTATTAAGAAAAAGTAGTAGAAAAAAGTGAACTTTTAGAGATTTTTTAGTAAAACCTCACAAGTAGTTTTTGTAAGTCTGGGTGTGTGTGTGTGTGTATTGTATGTGTGTTTGTGTGTGTGTGGTGTGTAATCAAGGGGGTGAAACCCATGCAAAACCAGTAGTCCGTGCGGGCGCTGAATTTTGAAGATTGCACGGAATAATTCAGTTTGGGTGCTTGTATTACACACATAATGTCAATTCGATACAAACAATCCGCCCAAAATATCAGTTGTTGGATGTTGGGTGCTTTTGGGTGGTTAATTTTGTCTACCCATGGCCACACAAAGAATGAAATGACACGTCAGTCGTCTTGATTTGAATAAACCGCCTCAATGAATAAATCTTTCACCTAAGCGCGCATGCATTATGAAGAAAAACAAAGAAAAAAAGAAGTATCTGAGCACAATGATCCAGGTACACTATTTTACACCTGGCCACCTCTAACAATACATTAACTTACGATTAGTGTATATGCAAAGCGGCACCCCCAGTATGTGGAAGAAGCGGAGGCAGGCCTTGCTTTCTATTGTTGGTACTCTAGGTTTTCTTTGTGGTCGGCAAACATGCGAGACGGTGAATTTCTAAAGATTACGTAAACGTTTGCCTCTCATCTATATAGAACCTCTTTGGTGTACATGCTGTAATGTTGGTTTGCCACTAGTAGCCTTTTCATTGTAGATATCATGACCGATTGGTGTATTCAAATTTACGGTCTCTACACACCTGGTACAAAAAGAAGCTTGTCATGAGGTCAAATGTTTAATTGTACCACATTGTGAATAATTCTGAAATAGACATTGTGCAGCCAAGGGCTTAACTTTCATATGATACCCGGTCGTCACAGCATGACTCAAAAATGGCAGAGAAACAGAGAAAGAAGGATCAAAGTCTGTATTTGTGGGTGTTTCATGTTGCACAGTGCATGTTTGTTATTTGGGTTTCATTTGGGTTGGTCCCCTATGAATATGCTTGTGCCCACTTAGAATTGTAAGTTAGGGATGTGCAAAATCTGTTCTAAAGTAACATCAACGGTTGCATAATGTATATGAGCCTGAGGATAAACACTAACAAACAATGTATTTGTCTTGAATTTTCTTTTGCTAGTTTATTCATGCTGTTGGAACAGGGAGCAGACCCCAACACATTGTCGGAAAAAATGGAATCACAATTATTTACATCAGGAAGATACAGGTTTGCAAACATGGGGCAAAGGAAAATCGCTGGATAAACGGAAGGATGTAAAATGCCCCTCTATAGTTGCATGAGAAAGGAGAATTTAAAACGTTATTATAAAACGACATGCTTAAAGTTTACCTTTTGTGGTTTGAACAATAATCCCACTTTACATGAAACTCCCCAAAAGACGCTTGTATGAAAAATTAGAATAAGGCCTTGAAGGGATAATTGAAATTTACCTATATAAACCCTTTGTCCCTCAAGAACCACAATATTTGCTTCTTTGGCAGGAGGTGCACCTATATTATTTAGAATCATATATAGAGTGCCATTTTCTGGTTCGGGGGGGAGGGGGGGAGACCTCATTTTTGTATTTTTGTTTTATGGGGGCTCTGAAACACTAAAATAGATAGGCAAAAAGCAACCTATTAAATGAGGTGGTAAAGAATGCTAATATACCAAGGGGCCTACAGTTTATAGCCTTGGATAGGAACATGTTAACAACAGCTCCCCAACAGCTTCTCTCCTTATCCAATGATTGTCCTTTAAAGGTACTTGATTCCAATTATGTCTTTTGTGTTATCTACTTGATATGAGAGCCTGCGTACTTTGCCTATATGACTCATACAAGTACCGTGGGAAACAAACTTGCTGTTTTGATGGTAGAAGCACAATAATGCACATTTGCAAAGCCCTATTGTAATACTGTTGCTAATATTGATGGTAAACATTAATTCGTCAGATCTTTGTGTATATTTGGGAATAAAAATGGATTTGAGGGCTGAACTTTCAGGACGACAATGAGAAAAGTACACCTCATCTGATATCAAATCGATACTACTTCCAGGTTAAAATCAGGGGGGGGGGTCCCAAAGACGAGTCGGAACACACATTTTTAAGAGTAATTCAATTAAAGAGAGAGAAGAGTAGGAGATATTTTGAAAAAACAAGTTACAGCTGTACTCTGAGACACACTCCTTATTAGACAAAACCAACATCCGGGACTCGAGATCACAACAAATAACACCAAGAATATTTACACTGAATTTGAAAAAAAACAAATAATCTTTATGGCCTACAGAAGTGTCATCTAAAGAAACCTTGGTAAATGGGAAAATAAGCCAAACAATACTTACAATTATTGGACCTTGGATCTGTGAAAGGGCTTAATGAAGTAAGAGTTCCAAAACAACATTTTACTGTATACACTGCTGTAAAAGGTTTGCCTGCTTTAACCCGGCCTTTCATACAGAGTTTCTGATTGGGTAATTATATTTTTCTTATCATTTTTAAGAAACCAGTTGAACGGTATTTTCTAATTATATAGATCAGTCCTTTTCAGCCCCTACCATCATTCTTTACCATGTTGCTGAGTGGTAAAAAAAAATCACATAGGCTGGTATTCTAAAAGGGCGTCTAACTTTAGGAACCAAGTTAAAACAAGGGTTAGTCCTACAATGAGTGCGACCCTTGTTCCTTTCAAAATACTGTGAAAGTAATGAAACAGGTGAGAAAATTCCTTGAGGATGGGCCGAAAACGGCCCATCCATGAGGAATTTCTCACCTGTTTACAGACCACATTTTTAGAATATGTTGAAAGGGAACTAGTCCATAGTAGGACTAACCCTGGTTTAAACCCGGATTAAAGTTAGACTCCCTTTCAGTGAATACCAGCCAGAAGGCTCCATACCTTTTCAGCCCTACTATCATTCTAACCAGTTATTGATTGGCTCAAAAAAATCAAATCGGTGGTTTTTATTCTGAAAGGGAGTCTCACTTTAGAAACCAAGTTGAAACCAGGGTTAGTCCTACATGAATGAGACCTTTTTCCTTTCAAAATACTGTGATGGGTAAATTGTAACAGGTGAGAAAATTCCTCATAGATGGGCCTCTAGACAATCCATGCGGAATTTTTTTGCCCTGTAAAGGCACACTTCAAGGAGTGTGTTGAAGGAAAAAAGGTCCACTAAAGTAGGACTAACCTAGATTTTTAAACTCTCTTTGGAATACCATTTATACATCTTTTATATTTAGTGATATGCTTAGTTTGCATGCGTATGATCATTTGAACAGGAACAACCAATATTACTAAAGGCATTTGAAATCTAGTAACATGTTTTCTCCAAATCCGGGCAGAACCGGGCAACGACATATTTGATGTGATTATAAAGGTCATTCAAACAAAATAGTCATTCAGTTCTTCTGTGCCACAGTGAGCTACACAACAACCAGAGGACGATCAAGAGAAAGGGAAACAAACATGTTTTGTTAGCCCCTTTTGGCAGTCTCTTACAGGGACACAATGGCATTGAAAAATATTAAGACATTTAGGTTCAAACCTGTTATAGCCGCCCTCGCGGGGAATAATTAAAACTTACCGCGGACGCATCGGATGCAGAGTTGTTGATGTTGTGATGAACACTCTGTAACATGTTTGAATCCTTTCAACCAACAAAAATACTTGTGAAAACTTGTAATATCGTTGTCGTAGAAGACATAATATTCTCACTACAAGACAGGGTGAGTCAAAAAGATTTACACTCGCATTCAGAAAAAGTCTTAAAAATATTTAACAAGTTAGAAAATTGTTTTTATACATGAAAACAATAGCTCATTATTCCACTATCATTGGTAAAAAAATATAAACTTTACCTTTCGGATATGCAGATAGGTAAATTAACTGAAAGCCGCCAAAAAACAAATTGACACGGTTGTACAATTCTTCACTTGCACAGCAGCAAAAGCCATTGTGAGGTAATGTTACTTTTACTGTTCTTTAAGTAGTAGTTTTGTATTTTGTTCTAAAGTAACCATTAACTAGTATGTAACAAATGTTGTTGATAATAGTTCTTAACAATAGTCAATGACAGTAGCCTAACAGGGGCAGGGGGAAGGGGGAAGAATTGTCCCTTCCCCATGGCCTGACCAGGGGAATAAGCTTAAAGTAGCGGCAAAGCAGGAAAGTGGGAAAAGGACAAGCAAAAAAACGGGAGTAGGGAAAAGGAGGGAAGGGTTATTGATTCAGATTTAATGAAATAGTTTAACATTTTTCTGATGAAGGTTACACAAAGGTATCAAGCAAGCAAAGAAAAGATGTCATGATTGTAACATTGGGTAGACTCATACCAAAGTCTCTTGGCCAAATTCCACAACAGTGATTCGGTGGACCGAGTGAAAAAGTGAAAAAACGGGGTACCTTCTTTAAGTTAGCATAACTTTGCCATGCCAAAGTTACTCAAAAATCAAAATTCAAAATTTCTCTAAAGTAGGTGAAATAATCTAGGTTTATATATGGTACTCCGTATCTTTGGTAGATTTTTCAATGCTGTAGAAAAATTCAAACAAAACGAGTGAATCTTTGGACTCACCATGATACTACAATGTTCATCCAAGTTGACAAAAATTTTTTTAAATATTTTTAGCAAAATCTAAAGCAAATGGTAGTTTTGTCATGCTTGTTGCTTGCAGGTTAGCACCTGGTTGCCCTTGCGCATACGCAGGGTTCTAAACGTGAAGAACAGTGCGTCAACTTAGAGTACCGCGGTAACGCGCTTTCCAGGTACACTGCGCAGGAGTCGTAACGTGCTAATTTGCCATATCAACTGTGGGTTGATAACGAATCACAACAACGGTAGCTGAGTTTGTTGAAAATGAAAAGACCCTGAAATCACTTTCACAAATTTAAAAACAAATTTAAAATAATTTGAAGGTGTTGCATTCATCTGTGGCAAAAATGTTAACCCCTGCATTTTGGTGGCTTGTTGACTCGTGTAACACATTGGGACCAATGAATCTTTATAATTGGTTACAATGATAGAAAAAGTTTAACTCTACCATTTGACTTTATTGCATATTTTTTCATTTGTCCAATTCAGCTGAAAATAATCTTGTGTATCAAAACGAGGTCCGTCAGAGTAAAAAGTCTGCATCAGAAACAATGTAGATGACTAAGAATTCCGGGGAACTTTTTTCTTCTTCCTCTCGTTCTGACAAAAATTACATCTTTGCTATAACCTTTTATAATTGAGAAAGTTAGAAAATAATACAAAAATAACAAGTATCCTTAATTTCTTATGTTACTGTTTAGTGTTGTATGGATGATAACATAACATCGCAGAACTGCTGATCCAGAGGGGTGCGGACGTGAACCCGCCAGGATTGATTGATTGGTGGGACACATTACAGGCTGCCTGCGCAGGTGAAGTGGTTAAGATAGTACAACTTACTAAGTGTATAGTTTTCTAAGTTTCCCAAATATAGGTTTGAACTCCCAATCTAAAAATTAATAATTTGAGTATTTGAATGTGCGACATTTGACCTAACTGTGTTCATGGTGTTGTGGCACAATAAGGGGCGATCTCAGACATCAGAGAAATCACAAACACCAGAAAAAGCTTATGCCAAGAAGATCAATTTAGATGTGCAGGAGGAAAAAAACTATATAGGGTTGTATCCAGAGAAAATCTGAGAATGAGTTGGGTCGAGAAAACCCAATTCACATAAAGGTGCGGAGAAGAGACTATACAGGGAAATCGAACAAAGAACATCATTGGTTGAAATGCGAGGGAAAAAGAGATGTACTATGCTACTGCTACGAATCCCATAATGAAGTAATGGCCTTTAAAATCATAATTACAAAGAGAAAAAACATGGAATGATAATTGTAATTTGACCCACAGACGAAAAAGCGTTCCGTTAACCAGGAAGTTCGGGTTTCGTACGCTTGGGCTTTTCTCCAACACGCTTAGCTTTCACCAGGGAGCGTCGCCGTCACGCACAGGTTTTATGGTACAAGAGGTTTCATTCGATGTTCCGATCGGTCGGCAATCGAAATCCTCACAGAGCATCTGAAAAATCGCCGCCGCTCGTCGGATCGCCCGACACAAAATCGATCGCTAGATTGCTAAAATAAAAATAAAATTTGATCTTTTTTATTTTTTTTATTTTTTGCATCTTTTTTATTTGTTACCCAAACCCACTATTGTTATCGGCGCGCGGGGGGGTATCCACTACCGCAATCTAATTAATTGTTTGCGACGCACGGTGGCATCCCCCCCCCCCCCCCCCCCCCCATTACCACGCGACAAACAAGTTTAAAGTCATGTTGCGTGAATTGAAGTACGTAGGCTATTATATGGAGTATAGAGATTATCTCCGAGAATAATAACTTGGCATAGAATTAATCATTTCACAATTATCGGGTGTGAATCATTCTATTTAAGATAGATAAGCCTACTAATGATGTTATGAATTAACTTGAAAACCCTTACCACTTTTTGGTAATACTTCGTACAAGTCCTCGTTTCGCTAGTGCTCTCCTGCAAAGTTAATTAACGAACCCGTTACAAGATAATCTTCGAAATGCTCCGTATTGAAGCGAAAACAGCCCGATGTGGGGAAAGGAAGGAAAGCCGGTTTAAACCAAACCCATCCTCCACCGGCCAGGTGAAACGCTAAGCCAGCTATCATCGGACAATGGCGTGAGATTTGAGATATGGCGGCGGGGACTTTTCCTGCGCTTGAAAAGGGCGTGGATGCCGACGGAAACACTGTTGCTATCTGCTTAAGATATGTCGTGATGGTAAAGTCACCAAGAAGGGGCTGGCCCGGGAAAAAACTAACCTCCAATACTCACTTTTTTTTAGCCGGCAATGACAAAAAAAAGCAACCCGACCACTTGCGACTGTTGAAGGGGAACGTCTCCGAGAGAAGAAGAAGAAGAACACTGTTGGCCACGTCCTAGATAAACAATACAGGAGGAGAGGAGAAGGGCGGTGAGTTCTCTCCGCGAACCGAGATGCGGGACCATGCTCTCGGGAAAAGAATGCCATTCCAAAGCCACTTTCACGAGATTGGTTCTCTACAGGTAAGATGTAATCTTATTGATACGGAAATTCTCTTTGCAGCGATTATGTTCAATTACGCCGGTTTGGTAACATGATCAGGTTGTTTGAATGATAATTATTTCTATTATTAAAAGCCAACAGATTATTTTGGTACCCTTATTTGTTTTCATTTGAGATGAATCCGGTGTAGATATACCGATTTTTAAAATTCGAGTTAAAAAAGAAATAGCAAGTACGCGATTTTTATAGCGAAGCCATTTTGATTTTTTTAAACTTTTACGTAATATTTACTAAATTGATACTAAAAACACTGGACTCCTGATTAACCTTTTGAGTTAACACTGGAATATGTTATCATGCCGTAGCTTACTGTTTTCTTGAAACCAAAGTGGGATTAAAAAAATTGATTACAAATTCACTGAGCTTCACTGTACGGAGTGCACATCTAGTTTTAGTTTGTGATATACGTAATAAATATTGTACGTTTTTTTGTAATATTTTTCTTTAACATTTAAAGAAAATATTTCAAGGTGGTATTGCAAAAAAACGAAGTACATTGTTTGCTTTGGTGGTTCATTTCTACGCATTCGTTACTTCGCCTGTTTTAAAGTTCCCCCGAAAATTCTCAGGGGTGCGGGGAAAGATCACGCAATGACAGTTATTCAGGTCGGGTCAGGTGGAGGTCACAAGTGCTGTGGATGGGCGGGAGAAAACTCCTTTGCGGTCGCATGTTACCCGTGCATAGGCGGGGCTTAGCCGCTGTTGTGTGTGTATAACTGGTAAAAAGTTTGATCTGTATAAATAATTTCGTGTCATAATTTCGTGTATTTTTGTTATTAAACAGAAGTTGAACCGGTGTGCCGTCGCCTTCGACGAAGAGAAGAACGTTTACACCCAGCAGTGACGTCGCACAACGACATTGACGATGTGAATTGAGTCCGTGCTTACTGACTTCGTCGACAAGAAGTTAATGACAGCAAACTGTATGGACTTATAATGCATGACGACAGATGTGGGGGTACACAAGGAGTTGGAGTTTACGCGAGTGTTTGTACCGTGGTACCCCTGAGGTTTTATTTCTTGACTGCTGTCAGATCAGTGATGGTTTCGCCGCTGTTACGATTGTGGACAATTTGAAACTTTTGTGTCATTCAAACAGGGATGATTTTGCCAGGTGGTCTATGCTCAGTAAGGATGGAGCGAGTGTGAATGATGGGGAAAAACAACGGCGTTGGTGTCAAGTTCAGAGAGCGTGGACAATCCCCGTTAATCCAAGTAAATTGTATTGCCCATAGGCTTGCTTTGGCAGCAAGTTATTCTTGTAAGGATGTAGACGGTTTCGACGAATTTCAACGTACTTGTCACAAGTGTGTACGTGTCTTTTCTAACTCAGCGTCAGATATGAGACCATTTACGCGAGCTGCAGATTTTTATAGTGGTGAAGATGGACATTTGAAAAAACTTGGGCACTGAAGGAGCCCGCTAGTTGTCCGCTGGTTGTCATTGCATAACACGGTTTTAAAGCCATGCATTCGGCTACCCCGCAGTCGTAGCGGCATTGGAGCACGAGGCAATGAAGAAAACAATGGAAGCGCAGAGGCCAAGGGTTTAGCGACCAAGCTGAAGAGTGGGAATTGTGTATTAACTTTGAACTTTTTTATGGACAACTGCACTGTCTCACCAAGCTGAAGTAAGGCTTCAAGCAGACACTATCGATGTTGGACTTATCGACCCTCTTCTTAAGGAGTACTCTTGGCACTTTGGAGTTGTTTAAAGCTCATAATGGTAGGAATTTGCAGTAGGCTTTTGATGAGCTTGAACAAAGCAAGACATACCGCGGTGTGAAGGTGGCAGATCGTGCACAGTGTGCATGAGTTCAGAGGGAAACTACGAGCTACCTTGATGCTTTGAAAGCAAATCTGGGGCAGCAGATTGATAAGTCATCTATGGATGTAATTAGCGCCCTTGGGATGAAGTGTAAACTCCGTCGCGCGCGTGCTGCTGCATCTGCAAACCTGCTCACACACAGGGTGTCGATGCTTTGGACAAGGTCAGGCCCGTGTTGGTACTGAAGTACGTACATGACCAGAAGCCGGACTGATGGTTTGGCAAGCCATGTGTTTTGCCTCCCCTATTGATTCGATCGAATTCGACAAGATCATATATTCAGTTTCAGATTTATTTTGAAGTCCTCCAATGTTACCCAAATTTGGGCATCAAGCATGTGAAGCGATCATTTCAAAGATGATGTGCAACTTTTCCCGGATTTTGCAATTTTAGTGAGATAGCTATTGGCATCGCCAGTTTACGTCAGTTGGTGTGAGAGAGGCTTGTCTTGCAGAAAGACTAGCCAAAAGTACCGTGCTCGCCTGCTTTCCCACATCTTTGAGTAGCTTATGAAACGGGGGGGCGGCCAAGTTAGAGTCGTTTTTGCCGTTCCCGTAGGTTTAGCACGTGATCACGAAAACTTGACAATATTTCTAAAGCGAAAATTATGTGTAATATCAATATTTTTCCCACTCAAAAATCCGTTGGAGTTGAAGAACAACTCAGTGTAAGTATTTATTTTGTATGAATAACGGTACAGGACGGGATCCATTGGACACTGAGGCTTGTTTGACCCTTCACGTCATCGCAGGGTCACCGCTATTTATAGCTGTGGATCATGTACCAGGCCCGATACCAGGTAGGCATACACCACCGTGGAATGATACGTTGACCTGCATGTAGCAATCCTTAATGTCCGGGTCTTTAAAAAACGAGTTGATGATAGTTTTGCAGCACAAGTATGCACCACCCGGGACAAAAGCAGGGCAATTTAGATCGGTCGTGGCTCCGTACGGGAATTCCGACTCGCCACCGTACTCACTGATCTATTTATAACCGCTCACAGGCCGGTCCAAGTCCGGTCACTGTGAGGCGCGGCCAGGACTCGTTCGGAGGCAGTTTGGGCAGCTATGAATGAGCGTGGCCGCCACCGCCTGCTATGAACATCGTTCAAGGAGTGCTCCATCAACTTGAATGTTTTGATGCCTGCACAAGCTGTTGCAGTAATAAGAAGAGGAGGAAGTAAGTGCTCACGCAATATGGTTCATTTCTGAGCAATTCAGGGAAACCAATGTATATCATTTTGGCCCGTCAGATTAAACGGTTGCTTGAATTATGTATTTAAGCACTACTTTTGCTTATTGTAACGGTCACTTGTAATTTGGTAACGTCACTTGTAATTTGTAAGGTTCTGGAGTCAGTATTTTGACGCATATTTCACTTGCGTTCATTGTATATTTATGCGGGAAATTATTTTCGTTTTTGTCAGGTCATGTTCTTGTGTCAGGGGAGGTCAGGTTTCCTTTGAGGGCTGCTACTGTTATCCTGGTAACCAATATACCTGCCCAGGGCCGAGTTGTCGCGGCTCAAACCGTCACCCCCTTGGATTTCTGATGAGGAGGGTAGCTGGTTACCCTGGTAGAATGACAAAGAAGATCTACCTACAAGGCATCGCTCTGGAGACTCTAAAATGCGGCCATCCCACAGCTGCCTTGCATGGTGTCGTGTTGCCCAAAGGCTAGTCCCTCCGCCGAAACTGTGGATTGACTTCAGGAAGGGCCTCCGTCAATTACTATCTTTGCTCCATAAATCCTCACACAGCAAGTATTGGCTGATTGTGAAGTGTATCCGGCCACCCGCGTTACGGACAAAACCGGATTAAAACTTTGGTATAACTACTAACATAACAAAACCAGTTTCGATGGTGTACTAATCAAAAAATTGTGTTTAATCACATAAGGTGAAATGACCACATTTGAAGTTTCGGCCACTAACATTCACGTTTTTTTCGGCACGAGAGACTAGTAAGAGAACTTTAAAAAACCTTCAAGGGTCGTCATCGTTGTTTTTGTTTCTTTATAACGTAACTATTTGTTCCATCCATCTTTCTCATCCGCTAATTTATAAATGATAGACAGTATATAAAATTAAAATTTTTGGGTGTTTTCATTTGGGGGGTGCGAGACCACAATGTCATTGCGTTGATATGTTATTAATAATGACTCGTCTGCCAAAAACGCCCGCTGATTGGTTAAGCATGTCCTGGTCCCACCACGTGTGTGGAGCTGATCCATCGATGCCGCACGAGTTATGCTTGATGGTCGTGTGTTTGCTAAAATTTTAATTCAAACTTTGCAAATTGGGTAATGTTTTTACTCTTTTGATTTTGGTATTCATACCCCCCGTTCCGTTATTCAAGCCATTCAATCCTACAACTATAAGGGAGTTTGCAGGGGATACTGGTGTAGTAATAATACTAGGATAATGGGTGGGACATTTTGTGGTCGTCTTTATTTAATAATCATTACACTGAACTGATTTCCTTTACAAACCATGTTTACTGAACCTGTCATTTTCCTTCTGAGAAGAGAATGCCCCAAAATACCATTTAGCACCCCTAAGAGAAAATGTACTCGCCCAGTCTACCACAGGTCAAACCCTGTCGACCATGACTCTTCTCAATTCCGTTTGGCCGCCCATACAAAACGGACGCGTGTACATCGGCGGCTCTGTTATTAGCAGCCAAAGTGATCTTGAATTTTTGATACTGACGTTTTCCGCTCAAACGAATCCTCCACTACGGATACCCAACTATCTTGATATATTACTGGATTCTATCTGGATTTATAACGCTCTATTTGGACGAATAAACGGGCGACTTTTAACGCCCGTCGAGAAGCTTTTATTGTGTATCCTTTTTTTGCCGCCGGTGCGTTCATGTGATCTTGTAGCGGAAAAAAGGTAAAGCAAAAAGGCAGCCATTGGCCGCACATGTTGCGTGCTTTGGTTCCTTACTTCTTGTGAGCGCCTGTTTCTGTTTTATTTGTATTTGTCATACCTTTCAATAAACCGTTCTATTGGGTAAGTGTGTCTATTATTTTTTCTTATGCTTGTTTGTATTTTAAGAAATTATGTAAACCTGCCTTTGGAAAATTCTTCTTTACCGGGGTGGTGTGACTTTGTTACCACAGCGACGATAGCTTTGTCTCCGCTTTGGCGGGCCGGGTCTTAACGCGGCTCGCCTTTGTTTGTTCTTTTGTCCGTTTGCGTTTTGACACGCGCCCATCTGGCTCGCTTCACCCCCGCCCGCCCTGTGACCCCTTTCCTCCGTTCGTTCATTACGATGTCTCGCTTCCGCTGTCGCTCCGTTGGTGCTCGTTTGCGGTGGCCTTTCATTTTTTCGATGGTTCCCATTGAAACACTGTTTCCCTGTCTATGTTCCGCTCAGGAAGGGGGTTGGTGTTCGGGGGCTCCCGGTCCTAAGGTTCTTCCAGCGGCCCCGCTGCCTTTGGGAGGCACCTAAAGATGTGTAGCTTTCGCTACTTCAATGCGTGTTAGTAAGGGCGTTTCTCTCTCGTGAGTTTCGCCCGTCTACCACCCTCGCTCCCGACCGCTGGCGGCCGGGTTGGCTCTCCTGGTCTAGCCCTAGGGTCTTCTCCGGTTCATGCTAGAGCGTTCTGCTCTGTCCTTTTTCCCTCGGGGATTTTTGGTGCGGCTTGCGGAATCCGTATAGCAGAGCAGGCTAGTCGGCCGCCTCCTCGTGGTGCTTGACTGACTACCACGCTGCTGCCGGCGCTGCCTCGCCTGATTTAGCTCGTGGCTTTATCGGTGCAGGCTCGCGTGGTCTGCTCTGGTGCGCCCTTTCCGTCCCTGTGGGGATTGGGCGCCTCAGTCCTTCCGGTAGCGTGGGTTGGCATGGTGACGCCCTGGTTTTCTCTTCGGGCCGATCCATCGCCAGTACCCAAATGGACAAGCCCGGACGCTCGTGGTTTAGGATTCCCTCGGACCCTTCTGCTACCAGCGCTGCCAGTGTACCGTTCCATCGGGGCTTGATTTCGTCCAGCCTGAGTGGTCTTCCTCCTCGTCGCCCCGCTATGGGGCGGCGCCGCGGTTCGGTTATGCTCCCTGCTCCCCGCATGGCTAGCCGCTACCACGCGGTGTCAATCTGGCTCGTACTGCATGCTCACCAAGCCCTTCGAAAAGGCTATGAGAGCTCGCGCAGCGTTTCGCTAGGTTGGCCCCCTCTCACGCGGTGTACGGCGCGGTTACTGGGGCGTCGCCAGCGCTAGTTTCCCGCATGCGGTTCAGCCTAGTTACGGCACACCCCATTGGCTAGCCTGCGCCCCTCGGGTTATTCTGGCTCGTGCTGCTGCTTTACCGTGGCCTCACGGGCTAGGTGTGGCGCGCAGCGCTTCGCAGGGTTGGCCCCCGGTACGCGGGGTGTCCGTTGGCGGTTACGGGGCGGTTCGTCCCGCGCTATTCCCGCCACGTTCCGCCGTTCGGTGCACCCCGTAGGGTGTTTTCCTTTCTCGCACCCTCGTGGGGTAGCCTTCGGGCTTGCCTCCACGGGGACTCGGTGCAGGCTCAGCATGCCCGTGTGTCAGGGCGCGCTGCCTGCCCGTGCTTAGCCTATGACGCTATAAGTCTCTCTCACCTCGGTTGTATAGCTCGTGGCTCCGTGACTTTAGGGCTTTCTCCCCGCCTTCGCGGCGTGGAGTACTCCTCCCTTTTATATCGGCCGCGACCTCTCGTAGGTGATTGGCGTGGGTTGATTGGATACCATCAATCCTCTATGCCGCGTCTTCTCCCCCCGTAGGGGGAGGTGCGCTGCTGGTGGCCATGTTTATTATTATCCGCCGTCATCGGCGTTGATTCCGGGCTTTTACCACAGGCATCTGCCTCCTTTAAACGGGGGGCTGCTGCTCCGGGGTGTTTGTGTGTCCGCCTCCCTGTTTTTGACCTTTCAACTCCTCCGCGCCGCACCCTTTCGCTCCCTTGCGGGGAGTCGCACCCCTTGGCTCTCGGGCCACCCTCATGGATGCTGTAGTTCCCTCGGGTCTCTTGGGCCTACCCAAGTTTGATCTTTGGCCGGGGCTCCCTACTGGGCGGTCCTCCCTGAGGGCTTCACCCCTGGCTGGCATGTTTCCTTGCCTTGGTTAGAGCCCTCGATGCCTTGTTTGCCCCCGGGGTTTACCCACACCGCTTCTATTCTGATTCTGAACGTTGCTCTAGCTTCTGCAAGCAGGGTCCCCCATCTTGGGGGTTTCTCCTGCCCTGCCAGTGTGGGCCTAGCTCGACCTCGGCCTGGGCATCGGGCGCATCCTGCCGTGCGATGGCTTGCAGCTTCGTCGGGATGAGACCTTAGCCTTTATGCAACTCTGCCCCCGGCTCCTCCGCGGGTGCTGTTTCGCTGCTTTTCGGGCTCCTTGGAGCTTGGATAGCCTTGGGCCTGTCTGCTACCCTCCAGGGGCTTTCAGCTCTGGGTCGCCGGAGCTTCCGTCGCTGCCGTGCGTTCCGTTGGCGGCTACTGTTGCTGCTGCCCCGGTAGCGTATCTCCTTCTTGGGTGCTAGTCCGGGCCCGTTCCGGGTGCGCCTTCGGGGGCTTGAGGCCTTTGGTCTCTTCCATTTAGGCTCTGGGTCAATTAAGGCTTGCCGTCCTGGCTCTTAGTCGCTGGCTGTTATAGGCCGTCTGCTACTTAGCCTGGTCCGCTGTCCCCCTTGGGGAGCTTGGGCTCTGGCTATGATCATGCTTCGCTGCTCCCCTCCTGGGGATCACCGGGGCCTAGCGCCTCTCTTCCGAGTCGGTCCTAGTGGGACGGGTTGCCGTCTGGCGTTTAGTCCGCTGTCCCCCTTGGGGTTCTCGCGTGTACAAGCTTTGGCATGTACTGCTTTGGGTCCTTACCCCGGCTTCTTCCTTGGGAGTCGTGGTCCTTTAGCCTTGGTGTTCCTTTGACTTTCGCCTTGGTCTATGCCTTGGGGTTTTCATCGCCTAGCTTTTGCTTCTCGACTTAGACCCTTCAATACTATCTCCATTCGGTGGCAGCTGGCCGCTGGTTCTACCCACTCAGCTGGCTGTGCCCTTTTCGGGCCTAGCCGGCCTAGGGCTGATGCCTGCTGCTTTTTGTATTCCTTGACCCCCCTTGCAGGTTATGAGGCCTGTGCCTACGCTGGTCTGGTGTGGCCTCCATGGTTTTCACTGGGCCGGCCCAGGCCTGGGGTATGGTCTATTATTGTTCTCCCTTGGCTTTTTCAACCTTCACCCCGTTGGGCAATCTGATCATTGCGTCTTGACTGTTCTCCCTTTGCCCTCCGTCCTCACTTTGTGCGGGCGCGAGACCCCGGTTTACATGCCGGCTGGTCCCCTCTGGGCCTAGCCTGGTCTGGCCAGTCTCGGGCTTGGTCATTCATCTTGATGGCTGATGCTCGGGTTCCTCATTGGGGCTTGGCATCCCACCCAGGTGGATGCCCTCCCGCCCCCTCTGGGCTCTGTTTGTCCTGCAACCGGTGGGTTTAGCTCTGTTGCCTAACCGTACCTGTGCTCCCAGGCCGTACTCCTCCTACCCTTAGGTCCTTTCGACTTCTCCATGGACCCGGCCTCTGTTTGGGTCCGGGGTCTTGACCGTGAATCCCTTCTCCCGTTTGTTCGGGGGTTAGGTGGGCTGGTCTTTTGACAGTTCTACGGCACATTCCTGTCTTCCCAGCTGACGAGCTGGTCCGCTGTCTCCCTCGTGGTGACTGGATGCTGGTTTTGGGTCGGCTTGTCGATGACGTGCCCCTCTTTGGGCTCGTTGGTACGTGCTTAGCGTCGGGCCTGTTTGCCGGCCTAGCGTTTGGGGCTTCTTCCGGGCCTAGCGGTGGGGCTCGTGCGGGCCTAGCGCGGTTCCCGGCCTTCCGGCCCGGGGTGTGCTCCGATTCGTCGGGGCTGTCTTAAGGGGGTTCCCCCCCTCCTCCCAGCGTTTTTCAGGCTTCCGTTTGTCGATCTCTTCACCTTGCGGGTTTTCTGCCACGCCCTTCTGTCACAACTGTGCTGCCTAGTGTGAATCCCCGCTGTCGGGTATTCCCTTGTTTGGTGGGTTTTCTCTCCGACCTCGCCTTCACGGGCGGCTTTCTCAGTTGTTCCTGGCAGTGGGCTATGGTCCTTGTCCTTCCCTCCGTGTGGCGCTGGATCGTGTGCTTTTTTCCCCTTATACCCTCGGTCCTGGGGGCACGTTCGTTTGCTCTGGCTTCTGTCTTTCAACCTGGGAGCGCATTTTGACATGGTGTGCTGCCGCCCGCTTCCGACTTCTGTCGGTTGGGTGGAGCTTCTCGCTCCCGCGTGGAAATGTCTCGGGGCGTAATCGCCCCGTTTGAGTCAATTCTTTCATGTCTAACGTCTCGAGTTTGGTTGACGATTGTTACTACTCCCTTTTCTCGAGGCGTTGGTGATCCCTTTTTCGGTATCTCACCCGTTCGGTAACCATCTCCGGTGAATCTCTCACTTCCTCTCCTCGTGAGATATTGTGTCGAAGCCGCTTTGCTGGTCCGCGGACCTCTTCTTGGTGGCATCCTGATGCCCTAAGCCGTGTTCGCTACGCGGCTACTTGTTTGGCTCCTCGATACCGATTCGTCGTTTGGTCCATAAGGCCGCAATGTTAGGTTCTTCTGGTCTGCATTCGGTCCTTCTACGACTTTGTCACTCACCCCCCGCCCTGCTCTCCTCTGCTTGAAGTCCTCCATGTTGGTTTGGCTTCTTGCTCGGGCTTCCCCGAGCGGTTAGTGAGCTCTCGACTCGGGTCGCATTTCGGGGCTCGACTCGTGTTCATGCAGAGCTAGCCTCTGGGTTCTCCCCCTCTGGTAGACTTCTCGGGGTTTACATCACTTTGGTCTGTTTTTGGGCCAGTTTTGACGCTGGCCCGATCGGGGGAGTGCTAGGTTATTATTAATCTAGCATTTTGACTGCTCTTCGGTTGCCCCCGGTGCGGGTGCCCCGCGGCTCCCGGTAATTGCGAGGTTCCCTCTTTCTGTCCATCGGTGGTTCTGTCTACCTCCGAGTCGAGGCCCTGAATCGCCCTCCCTCTCCTGCTGTGACATCCTGATGTGGGCCTTTTCGTTATTTTGAGCTTTGTTGCTGTCCCCCGAGCGTCCATTTTTGATCTTTCGGTCGACTAGCTCATCCTTCCCACATTAAGGTTGTGGGTTCGTCCTTCGGTTACGTTGGCTTCGTTCCATTGACTCCTGTAAGGCGTCTGTTCCTTGAACCCAAAGCTGCTCCCTCTTGGTATCTGAGTTTTGTCGGCGGTCCTTGGCGACGCCCCCAATTATCCTTTTGGGGTGCGGCAATCGCTCCTAGTCGCCTTTATTTACTACTCCTTTCGGGTCCCCTTTCCCTGCTGAATTAGCTCGGAGATTTCCTTCTCCTTGGTAGCTTCTTCTTTTCCCGGTCAGGGTTGGCTTATCTCGCATCCCTCCACGGGCCGGGGCCTTTTGCCTTCATTCAGTCTCTCCACCTTTCTCCCCCGGTCTCCTTCCCCGGTGGGTTCAGCTTGTTGTGTCTGATCGGGTCCCGCCCCTCTCTCTAGGGTGCCCGCTCCTTGTTTTTTTGGGTAGTCTCTTTGCGCCGCGTCTTTACGCGGGTCCTCCTTGCGCTTCTCCTTCTGGTTTCCCTCCCCCCCGGACCTCAGTTTTGTTTGCATGCTGTGAGGCCTTTTGTTATCTTCCGCCCTTTGCCGCAGGGTGCTTCTGGCCCTTACATTTCTAGGGCGTACGTCGCATTCAGTCCCTTCATAGTTCTTCCTTTCGCCTATTCCTTATGCTTGGTTGTCTCTGCGGGTTTCTCGTCTCTTGCTCTTTCTCCAAAAAAACTTTTGGGCTAGGGCATTTAAACACATTATAACGTCTAGGTCCCCTTTTTACTCACCCTTGGTGTACGCCCCTGCTAGGTGAGTTATTGGCATCTTGACTTTTAGGAATCTAGATCCATGTGTGTTTTGTGCTCCTGCGCTTTTGGATTCAACCTTTGACTGCATCCTGTCGCCTCTCCTCTCTCTTCTCTCTGAGATATCGCTTCCACCTCCGACTAAGTGTGCTAGTCTGGTGTTGATTGAAAATATCATTCACGGGGGTTATGCATATGTTGCAGTCAACATGTGTAAAGGAAATCAGTTCAGTGTAATGATTAATTCAAAACACATTATTTTTATAAATCATATAACTGAAGCCTGATTTCCTTTTCAATGTTGACTTCCCGCTTCCAGGCCCGCCCCACACATGATACTCGGATATGTTTGCGTCCTGTGGGCTACGACAAAACGGAATTGGGGGAAGAGTCAGGGTCACAGGGTGTGACCTGGGGGTCCACTTGGTCGAGTCCATTTTCTCTGTTAGGGGTGCTAAATGTATTTTTGGGGCATTTCCTTTCTCTTTCTCTCAGACAGAAGGAAAAAGCATAGGTGTCAGTCAACATTGTACAGGAAATCAGGCTTCAGTTTATATATTTTATAAAACATCCTGTGTTTTTGGAATATTTACATTCTGTGCTTAAATCTGTATCTATTAGGTTTTAATTGACCTGACTTACCACTGATTTCAATATAGAAATAATGTACAAATACATCGTGTTAATACTGTAACAATTATGTTCAGGTCTTCAATTTTATTCAGCATTTAAAAAAAAAATTACATTTTACAATGATACAGTCAAGGAAAAAGAACAAGGTATAAAAGCTAACTTTAACCAATGGATTGGACAATCACGCCTGATAAACAAGCTTGGGACAATCCAAACCTTTTACAATAAGTGGGGGATTGTTTTTAGTCTTCTCATTTTGTAAATATACATTATTGTAAATAATTCAACAAATCATTTTCTGTATGTAATTGACAATGCAAAAACCTCCACCCTCCAGTAGTCTCTTTAACAACAAACGGTCTTCTAAAAGCAATTAGGGCTATCAATGCTTTTCGAAAGGATTGGTCTTCGTACTCTCTAAGACTGCACTTCCTTAACTGGCATTTAACTCCTAGCATTGAAAGCTATGAGAACATCCTTAGTTGTGTCTTTGATAAACATGCACCAGCACGAACTAAACTTTTAGCCTCCGTCCATCCCAGCCATGGTTAATGATGCCATAAAAACTGCTAGGCAAATCCGTATACAATACTGAACGAAAAGATGAGACCACACAAGCACTTGAAGTTGATTCGACAAATGTATCGTAAACAAAACATCTGTGACTAACTTAATTCCGTGCCAAATTGCGTACTACTCTTCACAACTCGTGGAGAGTTCTGGTGATCAGAAACAACTTTTTAAGTATTGTAAATGGATTATTGCACAAAAAAACAAAACAAAACGGATTACCCAACCGCAATTCGATGCTGATTGGCTGAAAGTCATCAATTTTTCAGTGATAAGATTGTGACAATTCTTATCAATTTTTCCTAGCATAGGTACCAATTTAATTTGATTACAACTCACCTGCGAGCATTACATATTTTAATAAGTTGGAGCCTGCAAGTGAGGCAGATAATGAAAAATAATACTATCTCACCCACAAAATCCTGGGAGCTCGATCCTGCCCAACATTTCTCATCAAAGAATGCATTGATGTGTTAGCCCCCTACATCACTGCCTTGTGAAAATAATCTTTTGAACAGAGTATTTTTTCTGAGTGTCTCAAACGTTGCTTCATATTCGCCCTTTGCTCAAAAACCTGGTCTGGATGGGGGAATCCCAAAATTATAGGCCTGTGGCAAATCTGAAATTCCCATCGGAAGACTATTGAGCTGTTGTCAGCCTCTAGACTGAATCAATTATCAATGTAACCTGCGCTTTCCGATGAGTTTTCAGTCCTGCGTACAAGCTAAGCATAGCATTGGAGACTGCTCTTTTACGCTGTGACCGCCCTCATCCTCCTTGATCTTAGCGCTGCATTTGACACCGTGGATCACAACATTTTGCTCAAAAGATTGTGTGGGAAAGATTAGTATTCTGCCAACCGCTACGACCTCGGCAAACTTAACGGAATAAACCGCATGTAAAAATGCCCGAATTTTAAGTGGTGGCAGAATACTATCATCCCAAATGTGTGATATCATTTAGGGTGTACAAGGATGCCTTCCTTTGGTGTCAATCAATAGTTAGAGGGTAGACCACAATATGTTCGCATTGGTAATACCTCTTCCTATCCAGTTTCCCACACAATTTTTCTGCCCAAGGTCAAGTCTTGGTGCACCATGGTTTACTATATACACTTACCCTGTTCAATGATATTATTCTGAAACAGATTACAGTCCCCACGTATAATTGCTGATGACACACAGCTATATTCACCTTTTAAACATCTCACCTACCTGTCAATCAATGTATTGAACGTATGGAATTATTATTAGAATACGCAAAGTGATCAGGATAATTTTTCCTTAAACTGAATTACGAATAAAGCGGAATTTATGTTGATTGCTCACATCAGCAAGCCTTTCTACTAAGGAGGGTCTATTCCACACATAACAATTGTCGATTCTAAATATGCCCGGTTTTACAACCGGTAATCTTGGTTACTATTTTCGTGTCCTCATGAATGTCTCTTCGGTTCTCACGTATCCAAAACATCGTCGTAGCTGGCCTGCGTTCCACTATTTCATATATTGGCAAAAATAGAAAAGATCTACTCCACTGCTACTTGAGCTAATTGTTCATCGTGTGTTTACTTCTACTACTCTTCCCTGTAGACATGGGTAACGCACTTTTACTATGGTTTGCCAATATTCAAATTGACCGTCTTCAGCGCATTCAAAATTCTGCTGCACGCCGGGTATTACCTTTCAAAAAGTTCTCGCACTTACCGGGCACACCCCATATTACAGAGTTAACTGGCTACCGTCAGGTACAGATTGTGTACCAATGAATCTCTTGGGTATAGGCTCCTAAATGGAGTGGCCCAACAATATTAAACAATTACTTGAATCTATATCCCACCACGGCTACTCCATTCAAATACTGCATCGTCTCATAGAACCTAGTCCAAGCGATCGTGGGGTGATAGAGCTTTTTCACGTGCAGCTCCACATCTAATGGACCAAACTGCCATCTTATTAATCATCATCTTTCTCTATTTCAATTCAAGAAAGCACTAAAAACTCATCTTATGTCATCAGCTTTCTTGTAACCAATAGTTGTCTTGTTTATTTTATTAATGTTGGTTAACAATTGTTTACCAATCATGGTTGCATAATTTGTTGTTCTCTTTGTGTATTGCGCCATGAGCGCCATCATTTTTGCGGATTTGTGCGCTATATAAATCTCCATTATTATTATTATTATTATTATTCAATAACAATGCATCTTATGTAAATGTAGAACTTCACTTATTCAACATTTTTCATGAATTGTGTACATTATTGTAAAAAGAAGCATTAATTACCAACTCTTAAACCATTTTCAATAACAATATTATGCATCTATATGTAACTGTACAACTTCAACACTGAATAATTTGTTTATCCTGTATATATGCCTATGGAGAATATATTTTGCAAAATAAAAATATTACTAACTGTTACAAATTTCTTCTGACCTGTCTTTAATATATGTGTAGATGTGTGTGTGTATATATGTGTGTATCTGTGTGTATGGGTGTGTGTGTGTGTATGTATGTGTGTATGTATGTATATATATACACACACATATATATTTATATACATACACATACACACACATGCATGTGTGCGTGCGCGCGCGCAAGCAAGGTAACGCAGCGTCAAAATTTTGGATATCATAAGGAATTAAATTTCACTCTTGGAAATTTGGATTTCACTCTTGGAAATTTGATTTCACTCTTGGAAATTTGACCCCAAGAGTGAAATCACTCTTGGAAAAAAATCCTTAACAGAAATACTGACAGAATCATCTAGGTATTGACCATTGTGTTAATGAAAAGCTTTATTCAGTTGAACACAAAGGCACATACCTAGGATGTTATGATACCCAATTCTTGCCACACAAGTACTATATGTGTATTGTAAGAGTACTCCATGAATAAATATGCAATTCATGCCAGTGTTTTATTGTGTTACAGAATGGCGCTGACCCTACAATTCTTGACATCGACGCTAACCTACCCATAGATCATACACCTACTGGCAGTGAAACAAGGCATGTTATGCAACAACATCTGGAACAAAATGGTAAGAGAATGCTTCCTTTTTCCTTTCTTTTTTTGTAGCATATAGTTTCCTTTTTTGTACTTCCTGTGCTGAAATGGTAAAATGAAATCTGGGTTGCATTTGTAGAGTATAAATTTTTGCAGGTTTGATATAGAGTGGCCCAAAAAATTCTTTACCCTAAAAGTGCCTCCAGTTTCAGGTTTTAATAAACAATTATGTAAATTATATATACTTATTTAAAAAGTATTGTTTATGGACAGAATTGCAAATTTCTGACAGATACTACCAAATTTGTACCTTAGATTAGGTAGCTGTGGATTACTAAGGGTAACGGTTCAGATGATATAAACTTTTCTTTTTTTTAGGTTAGTTGGGGGGATGAGGTTGTGGATCACAAAATGCCCCTTTAATGTCTGTAAATCCAAGTCTGTCCATGTTACAACTCAGTCTTGGGGTGTGCAGTTTTGAAAACTAATAAAAATAATTTTTAAATATGTCTAAATAATTTGCATAAATGTTTACTAAAGACCATTATAGGCACTTTTAGGGTAATTATTTTGGACACTCTAAATTACTCCTCTGCAGCTCTTATTATTTTGTCAAAACGAATGCACACTCAGATGGCAAAAACTGATATGAGCTTGTTCACGCCAATGTACATACCACTGACTGGGGTAAAATTCGCTGAATATAGATTATGATAATTAGCCTGTATTGATACATACAGGAAAGATCAACCCATGCCAAGAAGCTTGATCCAGCGATAAACGTCTAGCCCTCTTCCCATTCATCATTATCTATTGTCCGTCTTTTGTTATACATGACAATTATTTTTGCGGAAGTGTCATCTAGCTAGCTAGATGACACTTCCGCAAAAAATAATGGTCATGTATAACAAAAGAAACATACTATAGGAATTGGTGTAGAAACACCGTCTACTATTGTCTGGGGGGAAGGGATTATTTAAATTATAATCGCATTATGGACACCTGCCATGATCGCAACAACTCCCTGTAATTAAGGGAGTTATTTGCGAGACAAACATAAAAGTCTGTCAGGCTGAATGCCACAGCGTACGGTTATTCCATGGGTGTCGTAAGCAGGATTGTATTTAAAATACATAAGCTATGGTGTCGCTTTGTGCCGTATAGGAATGATATGTCAATGGGTCATTACAGTAAAAAGATTAATTCCACATTTATAATACTATTAATACTCTGGAATCAAAGTTAGAATTAATGTTAGGGAATTCCAATTATCGTGGACTTATAATATACTAATTTTGCACAAAAGAACGGGTACTGCATTGTTTTTTTTTATTTTTGTAAGAAAATTCACAACGGGACTGTCCCATGACAAATTGCCAACTCTGCCACAAGGTAGAGGGACATTGTGATTGGTCATCAGACATCCGATAAATGAAAATAATGACCAGAAGGTCTTATGGCATACCGATGCAGAGCATCAGGAGATAGTGTGCTCAGCGGCGGCCGGAAAGCTTCCCACAAATTTCACCCAGGATGTGCAATGGGTAGCGTGCCGTTAACAAAAACATGCACATTATTTCGAGAAGCAATCCACATTAACCAAAATCTTAATGCTTTTCACGAGTCCACTCATTTAATGATATAAATTATGTTGTGTCAGTGATGGTGTATTCTGAATCGTATCTGAACGATGGTTAAGGAAATTGGGGACTGTACAGTCAGCTGCTTTGCACCTGGACCACATTCCGTTTGTCTTGGTGAGTGTATTGTTGACCCCAAAGACGACAGTTAAGCCGAAACATAGATTTCCTCTATGGGTTTTAGTGTTCAATAGGTGAGTATACAATACATCCAGCTGAATGTCCAAAGATCGAATACCACTGGTAGATTACCCCTTGGATTATCTATTGGTGATAGACTTGTACACATGCGAATAAAGGAAGGGCATCTGGTGGTTTTATTTCAAGAAAAAAGTTAGGCCTATGTCCCTTTTAACGTTAAAATTATTAACGAGTATCCAAAATGGTGCCGAATAATTGGATAAAATTCCATTTAATCCTTTGCTCGACGTTTATGTAAGATAAAGGTTTCCAAAAAAACCATTCGCGAATATAATGGTCGTCTAGAGATATGTTTCGCTTGCTAGTTTCTGACATGTCTCGCCTGCGGGTTTCTGACAGAAACTAGCAAGCTCAACACATCTCTAGACGACCATTATATTCGCGAAAGGTCTGTTTGGAGACCTTTATCTAATACTTAAATGCCTCCTGCTGGCTTATCACAGGACGACTTCACTCAACTCCAACAGAGAACTTAAACATCTTAGCAGGAATTGCTCTACCAGACATCTGTCATAGTGTAGCGAGCATGCAAGAGCATATCTGCCAAGTATCTAATGTGAAGCACCCAATATTCGGACAGAGACCTGCTGCTAACCACCTTAAATCCAGAGAGAGTTTCTTAAGCTAAGTCCAACCCCTTGAAACAGTCTCTAAGGAGTTTAAGAGAGTCTGCTTGTGGAAAGAGAGTAACCAAGTAACATATATTGGTATTGAAAGTGGTGAGCATCTTCCACCTGGAGCCGTCTCCTCATGGGCTGAATGGCGATGTCTTAACAGATTGAGAACCGGAATCAGCCAAGCAGATCAAGACACTACCTGTGGTTGTGGAATAGCACCACAGAAAATGGAACATCCCTTGGTCTTCCCACTGTTGGAGCAACAGTGCATAGACAAGGACCTTGTGGAATTCAGTGAAGCAGCCAGACATTGTACCCATCTGGCTAGATCATTTTTGAGAACCACTTAGTTTCAATACGATAAGAAGAAGATGATACAGAGCTGTTCATTACATGACATTATATAACATCAGAATATTTGGGAGTTTTATCTTTGGAGAAGTTCATCATAATAGTAACTGAATTTTGCATTTTGTCTTCTTTTGACAAAGTGGATTGCATCATGTGCCAAATATACTTTCCCATTCATCTCTTCTGTAAAACATGCCATTTTTATCCTTTTATCGGGTAATTTCACCAGGAACAAAAAAAAAAAAAAAAAAAAGCTAGTTTCTGACATGTCTCGCCTGCGGCTCGACATGGTCAGAAACTAGCAAGCTCAACACATCTCTAGACGACCATTATATTCGCGAATGGTCTGTTTGGAGACCTTTATCTAATACATAAACGCTCAACAAATATCGGATCGGATCGGATATCGGCCGATATTAAAAATGTAATATCGGTTATCGGATCGGAAGACAAAAGTCATTTCGGTTGACCCCTAGTTGCAACACTCTGCGCATTAAGAAAGCCAAGATACCCAGCAACTCAAAAGGTGAGAAAATTCAAACAAAAGGATATAATGTACACCAAATGGCCCTGCACTCACATTGGCTTGGACGACGTTTTATTTACACAGTAGCTGGGACTAAAAAAAAAAAAAAAAAAAACAGATGGGGATATTTTTGATAGAAAGCTTCACATCTGTACAAAAATCAGAATTTACACATTTTTCAGGGTCACCTGTTATTTGAAATCTCTCGTTGCACCTTTAACAGATTGAGAACCGGAATCAGCCAAGCAGATCAAGACACTACCTGTGGTTGTGGAATAGCACCACAGAAAATGGAACATCCCTTGGTCTTCCCACTGTTGGAGCAACAGTGCATAGACAAGGACCTTGTGGAATTCAGTGAAGCAGCCAGACATTGTACCCATCTGGCTAGATCATTTTTGAGAACCACTTAGTTTCAATACGATAAGAAGAAGATGATACAGAGCTGTTCATTACATGACATTATATAACATCAGAATATTTGGGAGTTTTATCTTTGGAGAAGTTCATCATAATAGTAACTGAATTTTGCATTTTGTCTTCTTTTGACAAAGTGGATTGCATCATGTGCCAAATATACTTTCCCATTCATCTCTTCTGTAAAACATGCCATTTTTATCCTTTTATCGGGTAATTTCACCAGGAACATACTTTCCAATCCCAAACCCCACAGCTGTAGACCTTCAACACTAAATCCCTTCAGCACAGGGCAAACTAACTGCTGTTCAAAATGAATTGTTTCCTGTTTCAGATCTAATCAAAACTACTTGATGTGTATATATTAAAGTTGCTTAGTGAGAACTTGACACGGTCTTGTCGTTGGTGGCTCACCACATCAAATTTAAGATTCTGGTGTCGGGCTTGCCCGTCTTTGGTCCTCACAAGAGTGGGGCCTATGTTAGTGTTTGTCTGTATGTGATGATTTAAAGGTCCATTCATACTTCGCATTGCAGTGCAGTTTTACGGGCCAAGGCAGCCTACCAAAATGTTACTGCAACAACTTGCAGGTGCTGAAACACAATGCAGTACTGCACAACAAAGTGCAAAGTGTTGTAAATTGTTGATGCATCAGATGCAGGGGGGTGGCAGATGTATTTTTAATGCAATCCTTGCGTAGTTTACTGCCAAAAACATACTGCAAACCCGTGACCTGAAGTGGAAGTGACGGAACATTGCGATAAGTAAATTTACGCACATAAAGCAGTGCAGTGAAGTCGCGAACAGGGACTTAAGTATAATCTCTGTACCAACACAACTCAAACTACTCATGAACTTTCTTCCAACAAACTGCTGACCCAGGATACACAACATGGCAATTTGTGGGTTAGATTGTTGGTAGGATGTTTAACACACACTCCTTTGGTGTGCCTGTGGTATCTTGTGATAATCAGTAGATCTAGCCATCAGTCACTCTGGTATTCTGTGGTACTGGTTGTTCGATTGTGCACATCAGTGGTGGTGGTAATTTTTAGTTCACTGCATTTCATCAAGCGTGGTATTTTGTGGTAATCAGAAATGTAACCATCACAAAATATATCCTAGCAAAGTTTTAAGTCCTGCCCATTTGATGGGTGACCATAGTTAAATCTTTATGCATGTTCAACCTATTGCATGCTTTTCCCACTCTTTCTAGGAGCCAGTGGTAATTGGCTAATATTTCCCGCCACACACCCCTGGATACATGCTTCTACAGGTTACTTAGTTCCGCAATTTTCCACTGTCATGACAAGGTGAAACAGAGTATAGTGATTGCTTAATTGTTGTCAGCGATTGTCATCATTTTGATGCTGCGATGGTTACCCTTAAAGGTGCAACAAGAGATTTCATATGTCAGGCGTCCCTAAAAAATCGAAAGTACTGATTGTTGCCCTGATGTAAAGCTTTCCATCATAAATATCCCCATCTGAAAGGATTAAACTGAGAAATGTTTCTTTGGTACAAAAATTGTTAAATTTCTAATTTCGTATAGGAGCAAATACGAAATTCGGCCTATGTTTTACATTGAAATATATGCAGATCAAAATCACCTTTTTTCTCTCTTTTAAGACATTTCTGTAGCCAAATACAAAATAAGAAATCTATTGAGTGTCTAATCTATATGAAATTACTATTATGACACAATATTTGGGTGCCTCAAAATCTCTCGTTGCACCTTTAAGTTGGCTTTACATATAACTTTTAGTCGACTCACATGAACACACTAAATGAGGGATCCAACTGTGACTCCATTATACCGTGTTTGCCTTAATCTGGTTCCAGGACCTTACCTTTCTGTAATGTTAACATAATGTATATCAACCAAGGTTATATTCTAGCTTTTATTGAACAGACTGTAATCTATCTTATCACCAGGTCTAGATGAAACTGCTCTAAAAAATCTCAAGCGAAGGGATGCCCTGCGGATGCTAGCGGATGTCAAAGATTTCCTTTTAACTGGCGGAGACATCAACACCTCAAATGAAAATGGAACCACCTTAGTAAGTCACCTAAATTGAGACAACTGCAGGGAATAAACCATAAATATCAATGTAGTTTTATAGATGGAACTTATGCATCATTAAGGAAGTCAAAACTGTCAGTTATGGCTGGTATTCTGAAAGGGAGTCTAACGTTAGACCTGGGTTTAAACCAGGGTTAGTCCTACAGGAGTTGACCTTTTTCTTTTCAAAATACTGTGAAAGATCAATGTAATGGGTGAGAAAATTCCTCATGGATGGGCAGTTCCGGCCCATCCTCGAGGGATTTTCTCACCTGTTTCAGCACATTTTCAGAGTTCGTTGAAAGGAAAAAAGGTCCACTCATGTAGGACTAACCCTGGTGGAAACCCAGGCCTAAAGTTAGTCTCCTTTTCAGAATACCAGCCATAGTATTTTTAGCATTTTTTGTTGCAAAAACAGTGGCTGGCTATGATGAAAGCTTGGATGGCTGAAATAGAGAATAAACCTTCACACAAAACTACTGTAATAGTGGTAATTTTTGCACATGTAATTTTTCACACAACTGCAATTTTTAGCTTTTTCACTTGTTTTTAAATCCACTTTATTCAGCTACCCTACATAGACTTACCCACAAAATAAACATTTTCACGCTTGTTCAAAAGTATGCAAAAAGTGTGAAAATTAATGTAGCGTGAATATTTCCACTTTTACGGTATTAATATTTGGGAAAGAGTTCCATATGTACCCCCTTTAAAATTCTACAGGAAACAAATTATTTTTATTTATGGCCTAACACCAACAAAACCCTGAACCCTAAGGCCAAAAATAAAAAAGAAATTGTTACATGTAGAAATTTGAAGAGGGGTACATATGGAACTCTTGCCAATATGTGCAGGGCTTGTAGGGTTATTTTGGTCTGTTGCCGTACATGAAATCAGTTTGTACCCAATCTTGTTTTTCTCTAGGGAAAGCCAGGCATACATAAATAGTACAGGAGGAGCCCTGTTATGCACTATCCACCTAGGAAACTAAGTCTTTCCTTTTTCTAAATCAATGTGTATTATATTGTAATGTTGTGATGGATGCCGTCAGGCATGTAACAAACACTTCAAATAACAGTGTGATTTAACCCCATGTGTGCTACCTGTCAATTGGTCACCTTATATGTGATTGCTGATTGGTTACATTGGAACTTATGTGATTGCTGATTGGTCACAATGGATCTTATGTGATTGCTGATTGGTCACAATGGATCTTATGTGATTGCTGATTGGTCAAAATGGAACTTATGTGATTGTTGATTGGTCACAATGGAACTTATATGATTGTTGATTGGTCACAATGGAACTTATGTGATTGTTGATTGGTCACAATGGAAATATGTGATTGCTGATTGGTCACAATGGAACTTAATGTGATTGTTGATTGGTCACAATGGAACTTATGTGATTGTTGATTGGTCACAATGGAACTTACATGATTGCTGATTGGTCACAATGGAACTTAGCTGATTGCTGATTGGTCACAATGGAACTTAGCTGATTGCTGATTGGTCACAATGAAACTTAGGTGATTGCTGATTGGTCACAATAGAACTTGAGTGATTTTTTTAGCCAATCAGTAACATGTTAAGAAATGTGGTAGGGCTGAGGAGTAGAGCTTTAATATTTGGAAGCTGTATTTCAACTGGTTATTGAAATGAATATGTGATGGAATTGGCCAATCAGAAATAGTATTATGATAAGCGGGTAGTACTCAGGGTTAAAAGAGCATTTCATAATCCAGAACCATGTTCTCTTGACCTACCTGAACAAGTTAAGATTGTTAGATCATCTTAACATGCACTTGTGTGGACTGTGTGAACCAGAGTGATCATCACACTGAGCAACATGGTGTGTAATTGGTCTAAATATGCACCGAACCATTGTGTACACAGAATGTGTGTTCAAAGTGTTCAGCAAATTGTTTATCGGATTATACAAGGTTTTGTGTATAACCTGTTGCCTGTGGCCTACAAGAGAATACAAAAATATCATTTTTGCTCAAAATTAAAGATGCAAGGATTTATCCTAGGGAATAAAAACAGTTTCACCTATTCACACAATATCATTGAATGATTTGCACATATGCACATAGACAACCATTTTCTTCTTGAGAGTACCTGTGAAGTACCTCTTAAGTCGCCACGAAGTATGAACCTGCATGGGTATCACATCGCCGGCCACAAAAGTAGGGAAAATTATCCACCTAGGTACACACGCAGTAGCTTAACTACTAGTCACCCCATGGGGGAGTACCTGCGTGGGTATTCCTACGCAAATGAGCTTTGAGCTCTGTATGATTATTTTGGTAATTTTATCCATTATTTAACATTTTGGTCACCTAGCAGGCACCTGCAAAGTACACTAAAGGATGGTTACTGCTAAGTAAACATAGCTGTATCCACCCAGTGGCTTGTGTACTTTGCAAGTACTTAGTTATAGGTACTGCATCAATAATGCATGAAGGGGGTACCCTTGGAGTAGAGCTAAGAGTACACATGGAGTAGCCTAAGCTCTGGGTTACATCGTGAGTAAGAATCTGGCTGTGTACATGTAGAGGCAGTGCTTTCATATCATACATGCTCTGAACTATTTCCTTTGCCATTTGAGTGTCATCTGTCTGGACAAACTCCAACACTTAACTGTGAGGCTATATACTCCAGCTGCAGACTATATTATTCATGTTTTTGTTGGGTTAGGTGTTTAACTGCTTTCATGTTAGATATTTATATAACAGTGGACAGCTTAAAGGAAGGTGATCAAAAACCTTGTTTCTGCCCCCCCCCCCTTTACACATCAAATTGGGATTTTGGTATCATAAGGAAGTTCATATTTTTCTCATTACCCTGTGAAATTTAAAACCCAAGAAATATTTCCTTTTGATGTTATTAAAATAATCATCCCCAAATGTGGTCGAGAACAACTTACACTCACTGTCACACTGTCCTATGGGCCAATTTCATTTTTGCTTCTACTACTGTATAAGTGGAAATTTTCGCGAGGTTTATATTTTCGCGAATTTCGCGAGTGAACATAAAAACGCGAAAATAACAACTCGCGAAAATAACTTTTTCCAATAGATTTGTATTGCATTGATGTCAATACCGTGAAATTAAATTCTCGCGCATTTGGCAAAACTGTTAAAATCGCGAAAATATCTGTACGCGAAAATTTCCACTTACACAGTATCTAAACAGCTTGACCAATTTAACCCAAAAATTGTAATCAGATGCTTTGGTGATATATTTCCAAGTGAGGGTGATGAACTTGGCGGGTGATATTTTCTGTTATCAATCAAAAAGTCATCCATGCAAAAAAGTTTCTGACAAAAATACTTCTATAATGGGTCCAAAATTGTCAAAATGCCTCTGATGCATTGTAGGTCTTTATGATGATGACTTGCAAAGAGACTTGGTGGAAGTGGAGCTTTGGAACTGCCGCACATGCGGCGTCATAGGGTTCATATGGGGTCGGCAGGGATTTAATTATGCACCGCGTTTTTTTGCTTGTTTGGAATGTAAAATAAATTTATCTGTATCTTAAGAAAATAGTAAATATCCAGACTACTTCATATTTGCTGATCACATGTTAAAGGGCCATGGTCCAATTGCTAGTAGCCTCGTCCCCAGAACCCCAGATTTTACCAGAAGTGGTCAAAATTTTGGTATCAGAAGAAAGCTATTATTTTTCTCATTTTTCGTGTGATATGTTAGGACTAAAGGATGTTTGGTTTTGAAGTTATGAGCGAAAATATTCAACACTTCGGTCAACTGATACTAATCTTACACAGTACTTTATGGGGCTTACAATGTCACATTTTGAAAAAAAAAAAAAAAAAAAAAAAGGGGGGTTGTCCAGGTTTAAGGGGATTTTTGGGTTTAAGGGTTTTTTTTGGGTTTAAGGGGTTTTGTGGCACATAATACGCATATACATGCGCAGACATGCACACATGCACGCGCATGCACGTATGCGCGCATGTGCGTATGCATTGCGCGGACGTTGCACATGGGTTGTCCGGGTTTAAGGGGGGTATTTGCAGCTTATTATTTAAAAATTTGTAAACCGCTCCCGCCAGGGGGATTTAGCGGTTCGAGAACCGCGACGTGTATTTTTGCTTGTTTGGAATGTAAAATAAATTTATCTGTATCTTAAGAAAATAGTAAATATCCAGACTACTTCATATTTGCTGATCACATGTTAAAGGGCCATGGTCCAATTGCTAGTAGCCTCGTCCCCAGAACCCCAGATTTTACCAGAAGTGGTCAAAATTTTGGTATCAGAAGAAAGCTATTATTTTTCTCATTTTTCGTGTGATATGTTAGGACTAAAGGATGTTTGGTTTTGAAGTTATGAGCGAAAATATTCAACACTTCGGTCAACTGATACTAATCTTACACAGTACTTTATGGGGCTTACAATGTCACATTTTGATCTCTCACATCAAAACGGATTGAAATATCGGCTCAAAACTTTACAGACGGGGTTTTGGGATGAAGGCCATTCTTTCAAGATGAAAACTTTATATATACTTAAATTGGGCCAACCCCCTTTAAAAAGCAGGTTGTGTGTTGACAGACTACACTTAGAAATAATGATGAAATATGTTATGGAAATGAAAAGAATTTCATGGAATAATATCAGAATGTATCAAATTTTAACAAGCGAGGGATCATTTCTTAGAAGCAACTCTTAAAGTTGGTATTAAAATTTCCAACTTTCATTTTTGAAAAGGAAAGTTATCTCCAAAAAAGACAATTGTATCCAAATTGAAAGTTGGCAATGCCTTCATGACATGGCAGCTCTATTATTGGTTGCTGAAAGGATCATAACTGGCATATCCTGATATGGGCCTTAAGTTGGCATCCCGTCAACATTTATCTCATGTTTATAGTAAAACTTTACTCAGACACATCTAGCACAAAGAAGAGTATGCTACGCAAATAAAAAATTTGGCAATTGGTACCGGCTAATGTTCACTTCCACAGTCTTGTTCACACAGCAGTTTCAGTTTCAGTTCACTTCATTGACAGTACATTAACATTAGGCCACAGGTTTATAATACATACCCCATCAGAAAATGTATTTTGCATTTACATTGGACTTGACAAAGATAGTATTAAGCATTACCATCAACTTATTCACAACTTATTCATTATATTACATTTCTTGGTGTTCAACTGGGGAAGAAGTATCAAAGGAGAGCACTCTCTTTATAAAGTCTATTTTCATTCAATCTTTAATCACAAATTATCCCATGTGCACTCATGTAGGCTCATGTATGGCACCCTAACCTTCCCAACATCATCCTGGAACCGCTCTCACCCAGGGTGCACATACATTATGCAAATTAGGAATGTTAATGAACTAATTAATATGCATAATTTGCTCCCTGCCAGTGTGCTCCATGCAAGGGGATCTTGCAAGTTTTAACTTGAAGTATTTTTATTGGTTGCTGCATGTTAAAGGTGCAACGAGAGATGTTGAGGCACCCAAATATTGTGTCATAATAGTAATTTCATATAGATTAGACACTCAGTAAAATTACCTTGTATTTTGATACAGAAATGTCTTAAAAGAGAGAAAAATTGTGATTTTTATTTGCTTATATTTCAATATAAAACATAGGCTGAATTTTGTATTTGCTCCTATATGAATGATAAATTTCACAATTTTTGTCCCAAAGAAACATTTCTCAGCTTAATCCTTTTAGATGGGGATATTTTTTATGAAAAGCTTTACATCAGGACAAAAATCAGTACTTTCAATTTTTTAGGGACACCTGATATGTGAAATCTCTTGTTGCACCTTTAAAACACTGATCTTGTCTATCATGTCATTGAAAGGGAAGCCACCCTTGTGAGATAAAAATATGCAGACGTGTGTTAAGTCCTGATGAACCACCATAAATCGTGGTTGAATTCCTCAATCTTTAAACCTGCTGTTTGAAATAAAAACTTGTGAGTCAATGTGTATTGGCCTAAGATACACCTATGTATTGCTTTAAAACTCTAGTGTTTCAGAATATTTAGTAGAACCTTGGTCAAGTTGGGTTATGGATATTTAAAGGGTACGTTTAAAGAACTTGTGCAAGTTATGTATGTAAGATATATGGAAATTGTTATGTATGCCTTCAAGTAATATTTTTTAAAGTGTTGGTTAATTTCTAACAGCATACAAATATTTAAAGGTGCATGGTCTGATCGTCTTTGGGACCCTCCTGATTTACCCGGAAGTAGTATCGATTTTGATATCAGATGAAAAGCTGTATTTTTCTCATTGTCTGCCTGAAACTTGAGCCCTCAAATCCATTTCATTCCCAAGATATGAACAGAGATATGAATGAAATTTGCAAGAATAGCTTAAAAGTGAATGATAATTCTGTAGAAATTGCAAAGTTATTTTTTTGCAACTGAGAAATTGACCATGGCATTGCAATCACCGGCATTATTTTCCTGACAAAACTCTGCGAAGACTAACAGACCATACTTACTTCATGAATTTGTTTCTTTGTATTCTCACTATCTGCTCTATCAATGAATTGTGTTAGTTGATCTTCGTTTGCGAGACAAAATCGCTGAGTTGCAGATTTTTTCCACCGGTGTTTGTATTTGCAACTATGTTGTTACAGTGTCGATGGTCAAAGGTGAAATTAGCCTCAATCACTGCGTCAAAGTTCAAGTTCGAGCATTATGTAATACGTACGTGCACATACGTTAAGAAATGCAAGTAAGAGTCTATGCATTATCGATCTGCAACAACAGTCATTGGTCGTATTGATCACACCAAAAGCACCGATCAAAGAACTGGTAACACACGTATCGAGATGGGGGGGGGGAAAGGCAACTATTTTCCCTTTGATGTCAGAGGGAAATATGCGCCTATTTCCCTCTGATCTCTCTTTCACAGTTTTTCTTGCAAATAGTTGGAACTATTTGTGGTCATGTGATGCACTTTTAACCAATCAATGAACATGAATATATTCATGAGGGATATAATAATAGATATTGATCAAAGGTGGGTGGCCCAATCATAGTTTGGTTTTCCATGTTTTCTCCCTCAACATGGAAGCATATCACCAAAACATCTGATTACAAATTCTGAGTAAAAATGGTCCAGTCGTTTGGAAAATAGAAGTAAAAATGTGCACTAGATTGGCCCATAGGAGAGTGTCTGTTAATTAATGTGGTCGACCTCATTTTGAGACGTTTTTGTTCATAACATGAAAGGAAAATTTTTCTGGGCCTTTTCACTGGGATAATCAATCAATCAGCTATCAATTAGTAACACTAATAAAACTACTGATATATAGCTGCCTTGTTTAATTTGAGAGTAAATCATAAATTGCAGTATGATTCTGATTGTGAGTAATTTTGAATTTAATACATCAATAAAATGTAGACTTAAATTTTGCATTGACTTAGTAAGGTGGTACAAATAGCAAACAATGTCAACCTTTACATGGTTAAAAAAAAAATCATTATTGATAACAATGAAGTCACGTCTACAATTTCAAACTGTTCCTTTTTGGAACAAAGCATGTGACCCCATCATTTCAATGCCTGAGTGAACTTGCCTTAGAGTCAAATAAGATACAGCTAGACTATGTCAATAGCCATTGACTTAAAAGACAATTATTAAAGAGAGTAATGATTTTTCGTAAAAATTTACAAAGAAAGAAAAGCTGATTGCATTTTCCCAATTATTGCTTCCCACTAATGCAGAATGCTTATGCACACAAGGAAAGTTTTATACAAAACAGACAAACATTTATTTTTCGTGGGAATTTTTTGTACGGTATTTAAAGAGACATGAGATTTCCAGAAAGAAGCACCCCCAATTTTTGTCGAACCCGGGTTTTTTGCATATTTGGAATGCTTACCAATGTATTAGATCACACCTGAAGTGAATTAGCCGAATACGCCGTCTTTATGTAATAAGATGATGATTTAGTACTTTCTGTTGTGCACGACAGAAAGTCAAAGCATGGCTTTCTATGGGAACGATTGCGATAGCAGGCAAGTTCAAAACAAGGTTTGCGGTTTTCTTTTGTACTTGTTTGTTCAATAAACCTTTGGAACGTTCTCGGTACGTGGTCTACGACCGATCCAGTGAAAATTGAGAGAAATTTGTATCTTCAAAAAATCTCCTCCTGTCACTTAAAGCAATAAGTCAATTTCTAAAATTGTATTCAGCAACTGGGGCTAAAAAAATGAAAGAAATGAATTCAAAATAGATGACAGAATTTATATGTCCTCTATTGCCATTTTTAAAGGTGGGTAACCCAATCGACAACCTTGTCCCCCACCTACCCATCAATATTGAGGTTTTTGTATCAGAAACAAAGTTAATATTTTTCCTCATATCACCAGTGAAATTTATGGCCCAGGAAATGTTTCCTTTTTGGTGTTATGAACAAAAACGTCCCCCAATGTGGTTGAACGTATCCAAACAGCTGGACTGATTTAAATAAAAAATTGTTATCAGGTGTTTCTGGAGATGTGCCTCCCCATGAGGAAGAAAACATCATTTGAAAGATTGGACCATGATTGGATCACTGGCACCCACCTTCAAAGTGCCATGTGGGGGGGGGTAGGACATGCCGTCCTAACAGCAACCAGAAATTCAAATTGGCATCAACACCTGGCGTGAGCTGAGTGCTAGTCTTTTTCAAAGACTTAACAGTATGAGGGCGCTCTTACACATATCTGACGGCTACCGACAGACTTGACTAAAGGCTAGCCCTGGTCACGAATATTTAAATCTAAATGACCAGGGTAAATGACCGCTATTGTAAAATACACTCTTTTGCAGCAGGGTTAATCCACTAACCCTGACGGATTTTGAAGTCAATAATTTAGAAGAAAATTATCATGATATTACTAAGATTCATTGAACTAAGGTTTAAGAGATGATTTTGTAATGTCACCTGGGACAGAAACTGCCGTAGAATATGCACCGTTTGGAAATCCCAAATGCCCAAATGGAGCAGATCGTGTCCTACCCCCTGGGGTCATGGTCCAATTGCAAATAGTCTCCTCCCCAGAACTCCAGAAGTGGTCAATATTTTGGTGTCTGAACAAAGTTACTATTTTTCTCATTTACCCTTTGAAATCTTAGGGCCAAATAATGTTTGGTTTGAATGTTATGAGTGAAATGTCTCATTTCCTTAAAAAAGTCCTCAAAATATTTGCATCCGAAGAAAAGGTATTATTTTTCTCATTTACCCTGTAAAATCTTATTGCTAAAGGATGGTTATTGGTTTGGATGTTATGACAAAACGGGTCCTATTTTGGTCGACCAATATTATCTTTACACAGTATTCAATGGGCTTACAGAGTGACAAAACAGATTAAAATATCAGCGTGAAACTTTCGAGATCGGGTACTGGAATCAAGGTCATTCAATCAAGAGGAAAACTTTATATCATTAAATCAGGCTATCCCCTTTAAATCAGGCCTTTTCCCTTATTTGAAAAGAGTAGACTGATAAGCCTAACTAATATTTTGAGTAAATTTTCATTGAAAATGCATTTTGATTTTAATTTCTTGAAACTATTAAACATAAGATTTTTCTTTTGGGCCTGATACTTTACTTTATTGATCAAAAGAGCAATGCTTGGAAGGTTGGTCACCTACTGTGGGTTGAAATTAATCTTTCATCTAATGGTTGGTTGGAAAAGTGAAATGCTTTCAAGCATAATGTGTCGACTTCAAGTTGCATCTGCCTAGGGGACAATATGATCCTTAATGGGGACACTTAATATGGTCTGTGCACTTAAGTCATTTCAGCTTTTGAGTAAATGCCATTTACTATACTTGTTTCTTCGTCATAGTTTCTGAAAAACAACATTAATAGTTTGAGTTCTGAAAATAGCCCAATCGGTAAGGAATATTGCAGGGGGGGTAGGACACGATCTGCTCGATTTGGGCATTGGGGATTTCCAAACGGTAATTTGGGGAACTGCTACGTGCATTTACTATGGCAGTCTCGGTCCCAGTGACATTAAAAGAATCATCTCTTAAACCTTTGTTCAAAAGATCTTAGTAATATCATGATAAATTAAGAAAAAATTATTGGCGTCAAAATCCGTCGGGGTTAGTGGATTAACCCCACTGCAAAATGGTGTAAGTTCCAATAACGGTCATTTAGATTTAAATATTCGTGACCAGGCCTAGTTTTTAGTCAAGTCTGTGTGTAACCGTTCGATATGCGTAAGAGCGCCGTCCTACCATTAAGTCTTTGAAACAGACTAGCACCCGGAAGTTGATGGCGTTTTGAATTTGCTGTTTCTGTTAGGTTGGCATGTCCTACCCCCCCTGGAATATTGTTAAGAGTGGAAATGGCTAGTTTTTGGGAACTTCCTGGAATCGTGAAAAACATCATTAGTGTCTTCAGTTCTGAAAGAAACCATAAACATCTTGAAGGAATTATGTGGTGTACTTGATTTTTTGGCTGTAGGAAATTATCTTTAACAAATAAAAGTAAGAGGCAAGCAAATTGGATATATAAGTTATTTTTTCTTTGCTATGTAACAAGTTTCTAGTGGTCACAGAGGCAAATTTATACTTAAACTTGTTAAGTAAGTGTTGCACAGCTGTTTGACCCCATGCAAATCATCTCTTTTATTGTCGCCGCCGAACGAGTTCGGAACGGGGACTATGAAATGAGCAGCATTCGTCCGTTCGTCTGTCCGTCCGTGATAAAAATGTTAACCCACGTTGTATACGATTTATCTGGAGTTCTGTAAGGGTGACAATGATGTAACTTGGTGGAGAGAAGCGGATAGATGAGTTCTCGACCTGATTAGGTTTTGGCCATAAAATATGCTAATTAAGTATCTAATTTGCATAATTTACGAAAATGTTCCTGCAAGGCCTGTGTACAAGTTTTCTGGAGTTCCGCAAGGCATATAACGATGTAACTTGGTGGAAGGAAGCGGGCTGAAGACTTCTCAACCCGATTAGATTTTGGGCGTATTTCGGGCAAATTGAGTAGGCAAATGAGATAATTATTATGCAAAAATCAGCGTAATTGCTATTTTTGAAACGGTACATTGGATACGCCAAATTCCTTCTCTGCATGAAAGCCTATCATGGGGCACATCTTTTTTTACAATTTGAAAGTATGTGATATATGCGGCTTAGGTATTGGGGAGTTGGGGAGGGGTGGGGTGTTGTTGCATTTATCGCATGTTAGTGATTGTGACATTCGGCGGGGACATAATTTACGCATCGCGTAAATATGGGTTCGCCTTGTTTTTAGAGCAATTTTAAGCAGTGGCGACCAAATTATGACACCTGATATAAGTAGGGACAGACGAGAGCTATTACCTCTGCAAAAATCAGAAAATCCATTGTGGGAATCTTGCCCGTTAAGCCTATAAAGGTCTTACTATAGCACCCTCTATGTGCCCATTCTCCATAGAGAGACGTGTTGAACTAGAATTTTAAGAAACAATCATATTTGCCTGCAATGAAATTTCGTAAAATTTACACAGGCTTTGAAGTTAGTGGAATAAATCATCTATATTTTTGTCATCAAAAAGTGTGTTGCTGTTGATATTTTTGGCTTTCAAACAGCTGTGGTGCAAAAACAGAAACAAGAGAACTTGGCAAGATTTAAAATAATATACACAAAAACTATGACATGGCTAAGATCACTGTAATTATGACACAGGAGATTGCAAAATGCAGCTTGTGAAGTGGTAATGTCTGAATGGTGGACATCATGATATCTTGTGTGTCCATGAAAAGGGTCAACATTATGCCATATCTTTTTACATGAGCTGTTGCAGCCAATCTTAACATGCCTGTCACACTTCACCGGGGATATTGGCCATGGGATCAAAGGAAAAATTGTTCATTTTGATTACATACTTCGCAGAAGTAAACCATTTTTCCACTAAATAATAATAAATTTTATAATTACCATTTGTTGGTTATGGCAATTGTAAAGGTTGCACATTTTCATGAAAATGAATAAAATGCAATCTCAATTCCTTTTCTGAATATCAGTGATCAAGGGACATACACTATGCTGCATTGACTAAAGCAAATAATGGTATTATTGACAAGTAAATCCACCTACTATTCAGCGGACAAAGCACTTCAGATTCCCCTTTGTTTAGTTGGAACTGCAGAGCCTTTGTTACTGTCCACGCAGTTGAATAGATGTCAGGCGTTATAGACTGGTTATCCCTGCCCAGTTTTGGGTAGACGTTTCACATAGAAGTCTCAAGTACGCAAATGAGGTATTGCCTTTGATTCCGTCATGCACTGTATGATGTTGTGCAGTAGCGCAGGACGGAATCAATGGCAACTCCTTTGTATACTTGAGACTTCAATATGAAACGTCTACCCAGTTTGGATTGAGCTGGCCTCGTTCGCGATAAAAGTAAACTTTGAGGTTCTACTGTGAGTTCAATAATTTTGACTGTATATTTCATCATTTATTGAAATAATAAACTAATGTGAACAAAACTCACGGTGGGTATGTTGCTTGGTCAGCTGTGACCTAACATTTTTGTGCAGAACCAAGATCCTTAACTTATTGCGGAACCTTATTTCTATTCAATTGACCACCAGATATTTAGAAAAATACAAAAGGGGGTCTAGCGACCTATGCTAACAACACGGTAAATTGAAAAGAAATGGGGTTACGCGACAAGTTACTGTAAGTTAAGTTTTGTTTCTGCACAAAGATGTTAGGTCACAGCCTGCCAAACAACTTTCTTTCAAGATTTTTTGTTCATCTTGTTTCCTTTTCGGAAACATGATGAAATATATGGTCAAAGTTAATTGAACGCACAGTAGAAGCCTAAGATTTATTTATTCGTGAAAGAGTATCTTGCGCTTTGAGTCATGAAAAAAAAATAGCTCGATCTTAATCTGGTGATGAGCACCTGAAATCCTTTTTATCTGGAAGTACAGAGCCATTGTTATTACCCATGCAGTTGAACAGTAATTTGTAGTGCTTTATCCTCTGCATACCGAGTGGATTTACTGGAATCAACAGTGCTATTATTTGCTCGAGTCAATGCTGCATGATGTACATCTACTGGTCACTGATATTTAGGAAAAGAAATTGTGATGACATTTTATTCATTTTCAATCAAATGTGCAACTTTTGCACTTGACATATCCCAGAGTATTGAAAGGTATAATTAGACAATATTAACTGAGCAGAAATCAGTTACTTCGCCGATATGCGTAACCAATATCCTTATGCAAGCATCTTTCTCTCTTGATCCCATGGAGTAATAATACAAACGCTTGCGAATGAATGACGATTTTTGGCATCTGTTGATATCTGTTGAAATGCGTTTCATGTCATTTTTATCCTTCGGATGGACATGGACAACATTTTTTTATTGCCAGGAACGAATAGCTAGATCCAGTGCTTGACCGATAATTGTGCATTTTGTCCTGTATGTGTACTGTACTTGGTCGTTTTCCATGTTTCCAGCCACTAGGCGTCTTGCAGGGTCCATTGCTGTAGGAGACGTGCAACTGATGTATTGACTTAGTTGCATGTATCCAAATACACAATAAGTGGGTGAGGTTGGCTATCTTGCTTACTTGCTTCCAGTAACTTATGAGCAATACTGAAACTTTATGCATGGTCAAACATAATTATCAAACCAGAGAAAAACTTGAACGCTGTTGTTTGCTATAGATCTATCTGTCATTAGGCATATGCAATTGTGTGGCTCTGAAACAAATTCAGGAATTAAAATATTTATGTAATCAAACTGGAAATCCTGAAAGTCCTCGTTAACTGAAAGGTGCAGCCAAGTATTTGTAGTGCTGGTACCAGATTTTTTATGAGGTGGGAAATTGACTTTCAGAACAATATCAAGCTTTAGTAGGATTGACAGAGGAATAGCACCAACCACCCCCCCCCCCCCCCCCCCGGAAAATTAAGTAAACCCGTGAGATTGGAAAATATTTGGATGCTCTTGTCACAATACAAAACACTGTTTTGGGAAAAGTCCAGAATATTCTTCAGGAAAACATCATATCCAGAGAGCTGAAATTGAGCTGCATTTTCTTGCTCAGCTCCATCTCTTGCATGACTAAACCTCTGAAATTTTAGCTACAGTTTATGTTAGGCAGAACATTTTTGTGTCACCTGCAAGGATTGCGTGGGGTGGGTGGGTGGGTCAGGTTAGCGCAGTGGGTCTTCCCTCACTTCGCACCACTGTGGTCCCAGGTTCATACCTTGGTCAGGCCTGTGATTTCATATGCGTTTGGTTTCCAGTCCATACTCAGCCTTGCAGTTTTTCTCCAGGTACTCCGGTTTCCTCCTGCTTCTAAAACTAGGCTTTCTTCCCTAATGTGTATATGATAATAAAGTGAATTGAAATAAGTATCTTTGTGACAGTAAAATGACACGATAGTGTTGATGTGTTGTTAAATACTAATACCTCTTCCCTGTAAGGAATGCAGGCAGCACTATTCAGTTCTGTCTGACTGTGTTGTGCTGTGTGGATGTTAAAGTTGCATAAATGTTTTGGTGGCAGTCGAAAACATTCAATCTATTTGCAATCAAACTGGGGTTACAAGTGCAATAGGAGCACCTTCATGAGCTGATGAGGTTAAATGTCATTTTCCAAGATCAAATCAAATCTGAGGTCAAGATTTAATAAGGAAAGGTCATGTAGTAATCGCCAAAGCAGGCAACATTAGTGGTTCGAGAACTACCTGTTTAAAGTTTTTTTGGCATCTGATCTGATCATTTTTTCTTAAAAAGTTTGCTTCAAAAAGTGTTGTGGCACTGTTTTTACAGTCACTTTTTCCTCCTCCATAGTTTGTGAGCTCGGTAGACGTGTCTGTATACCAAACTTAAAAAGCAAGTTGAATTTGAAGTATATTTTTGGTGTTTTGGCATATATCCAATGGTATTATGGAAATAAGAAGTGAATGGCATTGAATCCAGGGTTTGTATTGCTGATAGGAAGGAAGCAATACAGCAGTTGCGATCATGGATTCTACATTTTTCCTCATCACTTTTAACTCTTTCCACACTGCTGTACCATGGTAATTACAACCTCCCATAGCCTCAATTTCCAGGGCATGCTTTAGTGACCTATGTATACCATTGTAGTGAGTATTTGAACTACATGGATTGATAATATCTGGAATACTTTGACTCATGTCTTCAAAGTTCAAAATTTTGCATCATCTCTTTTTAACTCATTCCACATGGCTGTATTACTATGGTGCGAGTCAAAGGAAACTTTACACTTTTAAAGTTGAATCTTGTGTTCTAGTGTACCAATATTTTGGTCCCTTCTTTTTTCGCCATCAGTATACCCTGTATCTTTTATTTTGTAGGTTTTTTCCCCATAGACCTCCATGTGGAAGTATAATACAGGGCTGACAGGAGTGGTTGCTAATAAGGTGTATGTAGTTGGTCCCATTTTAAGAATGATTTGTTTAAGGGTGTCAGATTTTGTTATGTCTACAGTTGATTATGGGAGTTGATTCCAAGTTGAAGTATGACACAGAAAACTGGCTTATTGAGTAGAAGTCAAAAGTTGCTCTGGTATTGTCGATTTTGCGTCTGTTTTTGTCAATCTACCTCCTTCTTGGTATATTTGTAAATAGCTAGGTCAAATCTATTATGGATGTGAAAGGCACATAGGAATTTGTTTTTCTGATGCTGTCTTGTCCCAGTTTTGTGTGTTTAATCTCCGCTGGGTACTACCCGGGGGCCACTTGTATTCCAAGGTGGATATCATGCTCATGTACAAAAACATGTAATTAGGGTCATTTTTTGAGATCAGGCGATGTACTCACATACATTGTTTAGGGTATCAAAATCATAAAAAAAATCAAAATTAGGGTATGCTTTTCACATCGAAAAATACGTGTTTAGGGTGTGATATTTTGAATACTTGCAAAAAATCACATTAAAATGCTGGAAAATAGTGGGTTTTGTTCCTGATTTTCTCCTGATTTCCCATGATAGATTCCCGAGTAATTTTAACCGTTATAGCCTTATGTTAGCTTATTTCTCTATGTCGTCATTGTCTCATACACATAGGCCCTATAGTCTTTATAATTAGGAGTTTCATTTTATTTTTGTGTGCTAATCTACACCATGACCGATCTTTACAATTATATGTGCGTATAGAAACGGAATTAGGGTCTGTCTCTAATTTATGTCAATCAAATAAGGTCATGAATATTTAGTCCGGGTTTTAGTTCAATGAAATGGCTGAATTTGCAGAAAAACCTGTCAATGACGACATCCGACAAGACTCATTAATTCCAAAGAAATCGGGACAACTTTAAGAAGACTTGAAATTTTAAAGTAATGGATTTAAATTTAAAACTTATTAGGCCCTAGATAATGCGCAAATTGATGCTTTTACACATAAGAGTGAAATAAAATACACGAAAACTTCAATGAAATCATGTGTAAATATTTCCTTTTTCGGGTAAAGTTACAATAAGAGACTATCCTGTTCAGTGTATGGTTAAAGGTACATTTGATAAATGTACTCGTTTAGGGTAGAAAAATAATGTCAAAATACTTGTTTAGGGTGTATTTTAAATTGTTATGCAAATTACTTGTTTAGGGGAGTAAGATCAAACCAAAACACTTGTTAAGGATTGCAAAATCAAGCCCAAAGTACTTGTTTAGGGTAGCAAAATCAACCAAAATACATGCTTAGGGTACGTTTTGGGAGGCCATACACGAGCATGATATCCACCTTGAATACAAGTGGCCCCCTTGGGTACTACCTGCGACATTGTATCATTAGGTGGTAGTGCCTGGAGGTTAGTCGTGCTGAGCAAGCTTGTGCACGGAGTGCCCATCCCACTTTCCTTAGCATTTGGGCCAGACTCCTCCATATATATTTTTTGCTATGGGGGTTCACCACTCCTCCCACACAACAATAATTTTAGTACTCATTTATACACCTAGGTTGAGAGGAGTAATTGAGGTAAAGTGCTTTACTGAAGGACACAACACATTGGCTGCAGCAGGGCTCAAACTCACAACCTTTGGCGTGTGGGTCGGGAGCTCAAACCATTGGACCACATGTGCCCATTAAACCCGTAGGCCGGTATTACACAAAAGTTGGGTTCCTTTAACCCCAGTGTTAATTGTTAACCCTGGTTAAATACCCATAGAGGATACCTGATTAACCATGGGAAAAAAAAACAAAAAAAAATTCCCCGGTTTTTGGGGTTTTTGTTTTTTTGTTAAAAAACCTGTTTAACCCTGGGTTTTAAAGTTAAACTTCTTTTGTGAATACAGGCCTTAGGGGTTAAGTATGTTGCTGAAAAGTGGCTTTTTGGCTATAGTTAACCAACCACTTCTAGGTGCTGTTTTTCTTTTGAGGCTGGATTGTAAGCAATTGGAGCTTAGGTGAGTTTGATAAAGCTTGGAATTTGGGTGCAAGAATCCTTCAATTCAAAGTGACTGTTGGGGGTGTTGAACATTCGCATATTGTGCAAAGGTCATTATTTTCAACAAACATATTGACTAAATAAACAATTCAGAACCTTCAAGACCTATCATATTTTGGTCCCCGCCCCAACTTTTGTTGCGAAGTGACTATAAGAAATGGTAGCCGCCGTGTGTTGTTGTGTGCGGCGTCCCCCTCCCGTCTTGAACTAAGCAAGTGTGAATGTCCATCTTTGCAAACATAGATGTATCTCAAGTAGGCATTGGTTGGGATACAAAGTGGGGGTCAGGTGGCATGGGGTCAAAGGTCAAATGTGGTCCAAAAATCGGGTCAAATAAGGGCAAAATAGGGCTAAATCGCTATAATAAACGTTGGCAACACGATATCTTTTGATTGGAGCAAGTATGGGTGTCCATTCTTCGCACCCGAGATGTCACCCAAGTAGGCTGCGGATGAGTCGGAGGATGGGCATGTGGCTTGGTCAAAGGTCAAGGGGTAAAAAATAGGCAAAAATGGATTTAATTGGGGGGGGAAGGAGCGACTTGCTCCTCCACTCTTTCTTTTTTGTCTGAGAGAATTGGTGGGTGGGGTCGACTTCTCATGCCGAAAATTTTGAAGGTAATTACAAGGTCATAAACGAGGGTCATCAAAGGTCATCACTTACATGTGGTAGGAGGATGAAAATTGGTGGGTGTGGTCAATTCAACATTCAGTACCAACAATTTGAAGGGTTCATTTTCATGTCATCCGAGGTCATCCAGGTCAAATCACTTACATGTGGTAGGAGGATAAATTGGTGGGTGTGTCAACATTCAGTACCCAAACTTTTTTTTGAAGTGTCATTTCAGGTCATCCAAGGTCTCCAAGGTTCAAATCACTTAACATGTGGTAGGGGGATGAAAATTGGTGGGTGTGGTCAACATTCAGTAACCAAAATTTTGAAGGTCATTTCAAGGTCATCCCGAGGTCATCAAGGTCAAATCACTTACATGTGTTAGGATGATGAAATTTGGTGGGTTTGTCAACATTCAGTACCAAAACTTTGGAAGTCATGTGAAGGCTGAGGGGTCATCCAGGTCAATCAACTAATATGTGGTCGGAGAGAAAACTTGGTGGGTGTGGGTCAACAATTCAGTAACCGAAATTTTTGAAGGTCATTTGAAGGTCATGCGGGGCAATCAAGGTCAAATCACTAAACATGTGGTGGGAGGATGAAAGTGGTGGGTGTGGTCAACATTCATTACCACAATTTGGAAGTCATTGAGGTCATTGAGGGGTCCTCCAGTCAAATCCCTAAAATAATGTGGTAGGAGGATGAAACTTGTGTGTGGCCACATTCAGTATCCGAAATTTTGAGGTCATTTGAAGGTCAGCGTGGTCATTCAAGGTCAAATGTGTATGAGAGTGAAAATGGTGTGTCATCATTCAGTGCCAAAAAATGTGATGGTCATTTCAGGTCGTGTGGGGTAGTTTAAGTCAAATCACTAATCATTTGTAGGAGGATGAAACTTGGTGGGTGTGGTCACATGATGTTGACACTTTGGAGGTCATTTCAAGGTCATATGTGGGGTCATCCAGGTCAAATCACTTAACATGTGTAAGGAGGATGAAACTTGGTGGGCCATCACAATCTTTCCCTGAGATCTTAAAAATTGTTGCTTCTTGTACTTTAGCTACTGCACTGGGCGAGGGACCTTTTGTGGTTCGAGTACCGCCTGGTTTCATTTATGGTAGTTGGTTGATATAACCAATCTTTTTTTGTGGTAATAGACATTTGACAATGACTCCTGATAGCTTTCCTTACTCTTTGATCTTTATTGCACGCTTCACATAGCGGCTTGTCAAACAACTACCACCGAAAGTGGGTAAATTATTGGTGGATAGAGGAGGCAGACATGCCCTATTGAATATGAAGAATGACGCCCCTCTCACTGGCTTCCAAATTCGGCAACCTCTCAGAATGGTGAAACTGCTGGTCCGGCGAAATGCGAATCCCATTTGCGAACAATATGAGGAAAAACCTATTGGTAAGAGCGATCAGTAATTCTGTGTACATTTTTAGTCAAATTAGTTGCAACTATCAATTTCCTTTTTAATCCTTTTGGTGCTTAAGTAAAGGGTGATTTTGTCATGGTAAAATCTGTCGTTGGCATCTGTCTCTTCCTTTAACCATGATGACACTAGCAACAGTGACCTTAGTAACATTGCTACTTGCACCCTGTGACAGACAGGTCCCCTGTAGGCCAAAGTCCAGTTCATACTTTGTGTATTTCAGACTTTTCTGCTCTCATACTATCTCCATGAAAACAGTGTAAACTCTAAGTTCCGTATGCACAAAAGATTAGGCCCGGTTTAAAGTTAGCCTGGTCTAAGCCAAAACTAGTTTTGTCCAAAATTCAGTTTGTTTACCTTTTCTTTATAATTACCTAGCAAATTTAAAGATTAAAAATGCAAATTCAAACTTATAACAAAATATTTCATGTCACGCTAAGGAAATATCTTTCTGGTAGGACTAAATTACACTTAGACCTGGTCTACCACTTTTGTGCATACGGACCTAACTCTCTATTCCCAGGTTTCACACAGCTCTTATTCCCCTGGAATTCTGTGCAGTCTCCCTTAACATTCTCACTGCATTCCAAACAAGGTGAACTTTTATCAGATCCCAATATCGGAATATGATGAAACTTTGTATTTGATTTGGGTAGTGGTGGATGCAAGTAATCCCCATGCACCTGTGTCATGATTATTTTTGTGTCCGCCTGCCCTAAGGCAGACGACACATAGGGATCACTTTGTCCCCTGTAGTTTCTGTGTTGATTATGTCTGTGTGATGTCCTGTTGTTAAAAAGGGTTACATATTGCATGTAATATCCACATACTTTGATGATTACACCAAACTTGGGTCACAGGTGCAACATGCATCCCCCACTTGTTGATGAGGTCAAAGGTCACATCCAGTCAAGGGCATGTGAGGTCAAGTTGAAAATAGCTGAAAATGTAAAATTTGACCTCATATGAAAATTGAAAGTTCAATTGTAACAAACTTGAATCAAGGTGCAACAAGGCCTCCCCCATGTTGATGAGGTCAAGGTCACATGCCAAGGTCAAGGTCATGTGAGGGCAGTGTGTAAAATAGCTGAAAATTACTTGACCTCAATATAAAAAGTGGTTCAATTGGAACCAAACTTGAATCATAGGGGCAACATGGCATCCCCCACTTGTTGATTAGGTCAAAGGGTCACATGCCCCAGGTCAAAGACATGTGAGTCAAGTTGTAATAGGCTGCAAATGAACTTTGATCTCATATGAAAAGTTGAATTTCATTGGCACCAAACTTGAAATCATAGTGCAACATTGGATCCCCTCATTTGTGATGAGGTCAAAGGTCATTATCATTCACTACCGCGTCGGCAGGCGACCAAGCGGTCCGAGGACGATGTAATTTTTATTCATATAAATGAGCTGATTTGCCTTTGCTCTGATTGGCTCATTACTACAGGAATGCGTGTCTGTCTACCATATCTCATTTCCAATTTGAACAAAATTTTTGGTATGTTGGTAGCGGTGGATGCAAGTAATACTCTTGCACTGTGCCATTACATTTGGCTATAATGCGCTCGATGCATTTTGCTCTGATTGGCTCATTACTACTAAGTGTCCTCTACAGATCCAAATGTCAAAATTTGATAAATGTGGTATGTTTGGTAGCAGTGTATGCATTAATACCCATTGACTGTGTCATCATTTGTGCATATGAAGTGACTCATTTGGTATGTGGATCCTCGAATACCAGAAGGTAACAATTGGGTAATCTCAGATGCAGATTGGCAGTTTTTGTCTCGCCTGAAACTTTGTTCGGCAGAGACTTATAGTCACTTTTTCTTCTGTCTGTCCTGTCTGTCCTGTCCTGTCCGTGTGTCTGTCTGTCATGCCGTCTGTCTGCTCGCCGTCCGTGTTTACCTGGCTTGTGTAAATTTATCTGGAGTTCCGTAGGTTCTAGGATGGTGTAACGTTGGTGGAAAAAAGCGGTCCATGAGTTCTCGACCTTGAGTAGATTTTGGCGTAAATAATGCTATTAAGTCTCTATTTGCATATTTACAAAAAATTTTTCCCGCAGCTGTGTACAAGTTTTCAGGAGTTCCGTAGGCGGTATAATGTGTAAACTTTGGTGAAGGGAGCGGGCTGGAGGTTCTCGAACTCTGATTAGATTTTTGGGCGTATTTCGGCATTAAGTATGCAAATGAGCTAATTAATTGCAAAAATCAGCGTAATATATAATTTTTTAAAAACTGTACATCGGATACACAAAATTCCTTCACTGCATAAATCCTATCATGGTGCGCATCTTTGCAGTTTTTTGAAAGTGTGTTATAGATGCAGCTTAAGTATGCAAATTGAGCTAATTAAATTATGCATAATTACTGAATCTCTGAAACAGTACACGGATAGGCAAAATTCCCTTCTTTGCTATATGAAAGAATACTAATGCCATGCATCTTTTGTGTTAATCCTAATGGGTTCAAATTGGCATTTTGGGTGTAAAATATGCTAATTAATTCTAATTTGCATAATTTAGAATAAAAAAGCTTTGTACAATTATCTAGAGTTCCGTAGGCATATAATGATGACACTGGTGAAGTAGCGGGCTGAAGAGTTCTCTTCTCGAGCTGATAGATGTTGGGCCCTATTTCGGGCAAATTAAGTATTCAAATGAGCTAATTAATATGTCAAAAATCAGCGTATTCTATAATTTTTGAAATAACCAAACCGTACATCGGATACCCAAAATTCCTTCACTGCATGAGAGCCTATGATGGTGCGCATCTTTGCCAATGTGAAAGTAATGATTATGCGCTTAGGATGTAAATGAAGCTAATTTAATATGCATATTGCTGTCATAGCGTTGAAACGGTACATCGGATTCGCAAAATTTCTTCACTAAATGAAAGACCAGTCTGGCATTCATCTTTTTGTGTGAATCCATAATTAGGTAAGTGAATGTTGGTAATTAAAGGGCATTTTGTGATGCATTGACCTAATTAAATTTTCGTAATTGCTATATAGCTGAAATATTACATTGGTATGCCAATATTACATTCGGTCAGGTGGGGTGGTTGGGGGAGCATGTGGGGTGTTGGAGCGGGAGGGTGTTGGTGGGATGGGGGTCGGTTTTCGGGTGTTGGGAGGGGGTCGGGTGTTTGTGGGGTGTTTGGGAGGGGGTAGGGTGTTGCGGGGTGTGGGTGAGGGGGTAGGGTGGTGGTTTGGTGAGGGGTGTGTGGTGTGGATGGTGCGTGGGTGGTGTGTGGTACTGGGGAGGGGTGGGGTGTGTTGGGGAGTGGGCTGGGGTGTTTGTGGAGGTGTATGGTATGTTTTTGTGGTAGGGGATTGGATGTTGGGCAGGTGGATGGTATTTTGTTGGATTTTTATTGGATGTTGGTGAGGGGACATGGGGTGTTTTGCTGGTTGTTGGTGTGTGTTGTCAGTGTTTTTGTTTGTGTGGTTGGTGTTTTTGGGTATGTGGTTGGGTGTTCTGGGTTCCGGTGCTTTTGTTATTTCGTGTTGTTTGGTTGTTTTTGTTCATTTGTTTTTTAGTGTTGTTTTGTTTTTGTGGGTATTATGTTTTTGTTGAAATTTTTGTTTTTTCAGTTTTTTTTCTTAGGGGGGTGTTGCGCGGCGTTGGTGTGGGTCTGGGTTTTTGTTTGCTTGTTCTGCGGGTTTTTTGGGGCAGGGTTGGGCGTTGCGGGTTGGTTGATAGTGGTGGGGTGTTGCGGTGTGCGGTGTGTTTGGCCAGTAGGGGTGGTGTTGCGGGTTTCGGGTGTTGGGGAGGGTGGGTGTGTTGCGGGGTGTTTGGGAGGGGTGGGGTGTTGCGGTCGTTGCGCGTGGCGGCGGGGGTTTTTTGGGGAGGGGGTGGGTGTTTTTCGGGGTGTTGCGTGGGGTGTTGGGGTTGTGGCAGGGTTTTGGGGAGGGGTGTTCGTGGTGTTGGGGAGGAGGAAGGAACTGGGGGTGATGGAATTTTTGTCCTTTTTGGTGTTTTGGGTAGGGGTGTTGCGGTGGTGTTGGGGAAGGTGTTTGGGAGGGGGGTTTTGCTAGTGGATGGGGGGGGGTGCATGGATGGGGAGGGGGTTTGCGTGGTGTTGTGAGATGTGGTTGGCGTGTTGTTGGGGATGGTGTTGCTATGGTGTATGGGGAGGGGTGGGGTGTTGCAGGGTGTGGGGAGTTGCAGGGTTTTGGGGAAGGGGTGGGGTGTTGCGCTGGTGTTGGGGTGTTGCGGGGTGTTTTGGGGTGTTGCGGGTGTTTTTGGGAGGGTGTGGGGTGTTTTGCACGGGTTTTGAGGGGGTGTGGTGTTGTGGGGTGTTGGGGAGGGGTGTGTTTGTGGGGTTTGTTGGGAGGTGTTGGGGTTTTTTGCGGGGTGTTGGGGTGTTTGCGGGGTGTTTTGGTGAGGGGTGTTTGCGGGTTTTTGTGGAGGGGAGTTGTGGGGTGTTGGGGGGAGGGGAGTTGCCGGGGTGTTGGTAGGGGAGTGCGGGGTGTTGGGGAGGGGGATGGCGGGGTTTTGGGGGAGGGGTGGGGCGTCGGGGGTTTGGCCGGGTTTGGTAGGGGTGGGGTGTTGCAAGGGTGTTGGGTAGGGGTACGGTTGTTGCGGGGTTTGGGAGGGGGGTAGATGGTGTTGCGGGGTGTTGGGGAGGGGTAAGGGTGTTGTCTGGGTGTTGGGGAGGGTGTGGGGTGTTGCGGGGTGTGTGGGAGGGGTGTGGTGTTGTGGAGTGTTGGGGCGGGGTTGGTGTTGGGGTGTGTGCTGGGTTTGGGGAGGGGAGTGGGGTTTTTGCAGGGTGTTGGTGAAGGGGAGGCGTGTTTGCATTGTGTTGTGGAGGGTGGGGTGGATTGGGAGGGGTTTTGGGGACTTGGGTAGGGGTTTTTGGGACTTGTGGAGGGGTGTGTGTTGCAGGGTGTGGTGGGGTGTTTGCGGGTGCGGGGCTGGGGTGTTGGGTATTGTGGGGTGTTGTGGAGGAGTTGGTGATTCAGGGCATTGTGGGGTGTGCGGTGTGTTTGGGAAGGGGGCTGGGGTGTTGCGGGGTTGGGAGGGGGCTGTTGTGTTTGTGGGTGTTGGGGAGTGGGTTGGGGTATTGCAGGGTGTTTGGGAGGGGGATGTGGTTGCGCTGTGTTGGTGTGTTTTGCGGGGTGTTTTGGGAGGTGTGGGGTGTTGCAGGGTGTTAGAGGGGTGTGGTGTTGTGGGGTGTTGAGGAGGACGTTTGTGGAGTTGTTTGTGGTTTTGTGTTTGGGAGGGATGGGTGTTGCGTTTTTTTGGTGTTTGCGGGGTGGTGGGGAGTGGGGGGATTGTGGGGTGTTGCGGGTTTGGGGTGTTGCAGGTGTTGGGGAGGGTTGTGTTGTTGCAGGGTTTTTTTTTTTTTTTTGGGAGGGGGGTGGGGGGTTGCGGGTGTTTATAGGTGTGGGTTGTTGCGGTGTTTTTGCAGGGGGTTGGGTGTTGTGTGGTTGTTGGCATAGGAGGGTGGGGTGTTGCGGGGTGTTGTGGAGGGGGTGGGGTGTTTGCGGCGGGGTGTTGGGGAGGGGTGGGGTGGTTCGGGGTGTTGGGCAGGGGGTGTGTGTGGCAGGGTGTTGCGGTGGTGTTGGGGAGTGGTGGTTTTGCGGGTTGTTGGGGATGGTGTTGCGGTGTGTTGGGTATGGGTGTTGCGGAAGTGTTGGGGAGGGGGGTTTTTGCATAGTGATGGGGAGGGGTGTTTGCATATTGATGGGAGGGGTGTTGCATGGTTTTGGGGAGGGGGTGTTGCCAAATGGTTTTTGGGGAGGGGTGGGGTGTTTTTGCAGGGTGTTGGGAGTTGCAGGGTCTGGGGAAGGGGTGGGTGTTTTGCGCGGGTTGTGGTGTTTCGGGGTTTTGGGTAGGGTTGGGGGTGGCAGGTTTGAGGGGGTGTAGTGTTGTGGTGTTGGTGGAGGGTGTGTCATTTGTGGAGTGTTGGGGATGGTGTGGTTTGTTGTCGGGGTGTTGCGGGGTGTTTTGGAGGGAGGTTGGTTGTTGCGGTTTTTTGGAGAAGGGAGGTGTGCAGGTTTTGGGGAAGGGAGGTTGCGGTTTGTGGAGGGAGTGTTACAGGGTGTTGCGGAGGGGGCATTGCGGGGTGTGGGGAGGGGGTGGGTTCGTGGGTGTTTTGCAATGGTGTTGGGGGGTGTTGCAGGTTTTGGGGCAGTGTTTATTTTTTTGGGGGTGTTATTAGGGGGTGGGATTTTTTGCGGTTTTGTTGTGGGATGGTGTTTTGTTTTGGCGTGGTGTGTTTTTGGGATTGTTTTTGTTTTGGGGTATGGGGTATGGGGTATGGTTTTGCATGGTTTTGTGTCGTTGCGTGTTTTGTTGCAGGTTTTTTTTTTTTGTCATGGTTGGTTTGTTGCCGGGGTTTTGTGGAGGGTTTGCAATCCTCCACTGTATCTGCTTGTACAACTTCTTTGGGAACACTCAGTTTGCAATCTGGTGTGCTGGCCTTTGTATTACAGCTATAACGCGAAAGCAGAGCGAGACTTGTGTTCGAGAACCGCCTTGTTTTACTTGATTAATTGGGTTATCTGTATAAAAGCAAGGATACACCACATACTCTTTTGACCTATTGTATTCTAGATCTCCTGCACTGAATTAATCTAGAAATCCTGACTTCGCTGACAAGTTTGACTACCCAATAGAAGGAAGTACTGTGTCCATCGTGGAGATGAAGAATACACGGCAGACAAAATATCATGTGACAAGATGTTGAAATTAGTGTGTATAGAACAATTCAAAAACACAGTAAGTTAATACCAAAGGATTATGAGGTTACTGGTTCAAGGCCAAGTTGCCCACTAGGTTCAATAAATGGCAGTGGAACACCCAGGTTCAAAGCGGTGACCAATGTGCCACTGAGGATTGGCAACTGCAGATAACTTGCCCTCCCTGTGAAGAATTGGAATTCTTTGCAGTAGTTGTAACATGTAGAATGTGCTTGTAGGCATTTAGATGATCATCTTTTTTGTAAGGGGACGTAAGTTTAGTTAGGAGAGTGCAATTGTAGACAAAATTGCTAGAACAATCCACAGTTTAGAGAAGTCTCTCACACAGGGCTTATAATCTTGACAAAATTAGGGTGACACATCCACTAAACCAAATATTTCATTTAAGGGCCATTGATTACAAATATAATTTTATATATCTGTTTAGTTTTTTTTCCCCGCCGAACGAAGTTAGGAAGGGGACTATAAAATGGATCCGTCCGTATGTCCCGCCGTATGTCTGTATTCCGTCCTATGTCCTGATAAAATGGTTCACCTTGGAACATTTTGGGCATATCTTTTTCTGGTTGAGCTAGATAGCCAAACTTGGTATAATTGATAGGAGGGGGATCCACTCTTCACCATGTATTCATTCCCTAGGAGTCCTCCCCTGGGGTCTGTCAGGGGGTAGGGGAAAAAAGGTAAGGGAAAAAGGTCAATATAATATTTGCCCAGAAAATGTCAACATTGTGTACAATTTATCTGGGTCCCCCTGTAAGGCTACGATGATGTAACTTGTGGAACGAAGCGGGTTGATTAGTTCTCGCCTGATTAAATCTTTTTGGTGTAAAATATGCTAATTAAGTATCTGATTTGCCTATTATGAAAATTTCCCTGCAACGCTTGTGGTACAAGTTTTCTGTAGTTCCATAGGCGTATAATGTGTCACTTTGTGAAGGAACGTGCCTGAGGGTCTCGCCTGAATTAGATTTTGGGCGTATTTCGGACACTTTAAATAGGCCAATGAGGCTTTATATGCAAATATCAGCATAATTGCTATGTGTGGGGGGGCAAAGTAGACCACAACAAAGGTACATGATTAGTACCCATGTTTTCATTGAAAGTTTTTTAGTTCTGGTTGTTACATGTGAGTCAGTCTTTTGGTTACCAGCCTGTTTACATTTTCTTGGAAAATGTGAAATACCACATTGGGTGTTTCGCCCCTTCCACCAGTCCTCGTAGAGGTCCCAATTTAAAGTGGGTACAATGATTTTCAGCCTATCAATAGATAGGCTTATGCCATCTAGTAGAAGATTTTCTGTCAAGGGCAGCCACTAAAAAATATAAACTTTCTTTTGTATGCTTGGTCAATTCTCGTGAACTCATCAGTTTATGCAAGTATTGAAATTGGTGGTGCTTTTTATGAAACAATTTTTTGAACTTTTGAGTTCAAATTGGTTTTTTTGGGTTTATGTTGTGTATCTTCCCTTATTTCCAAGGTAACAAATATAGGCATTTTTTTCATCGCAGCATCCCTTGTCCTAAGCTGGTATATTGTATAGTGTAGCCTTGATAGATGCATTTGCCAGCTATGTTTTACCCCGTGGGGGGTTTTTCAGTGTGCTGCCAATTACATGTTTTCTAGCTATCTAGGTTGGACTTTTAGCAGGACCATCCCTCTGTTGGTATAACAAGCTCCGTACCTCTGGTCAGACAGATGTGCATTTTAGCAATATGGCTTGTACCATGTAGTTTTACAATGAATAGTAATAAATATACTGTTAACATTTCTGTACATTTAAATGGTTTTATATTTCTTCAACATGTAAACTGGTTATGTACATTTAACTTGTCTATATAATGTGTGGGTGTATGTTGAGATAAAAGCTGCGCCAGCATACATATAATAAAGTTTTAATGTCAAAAGTAAAAATTCTGTAATAACTTACCGCATTATTACTGCATTCCTTTGGACATTAACTTTATTATATTTATACCGTTCAAAAAAAGTAAGTCCCCCCCCTGCCCCATGTGACATTTTTGGAGAAGTTAGGTCTTAACGGTTACAAAAAAGTTAAAATCTACACGGAAATGTTACACATTTAATGGGCAAAAAGTTCACACAGCATGACCTCTCCCTGAAATGACTTCATTTATTAAATTGATGACACATAAAAATGGAAATTTTTGCATAGGGCTTTAACAGTCGAGAAAATCAAGTTTCAAAGATTTTTACGATTCTTTTCCCCTATTAACTGAACATCCGTATCCAAAAATTGGTATCACAGGATAGCTTAGAGTTTCTTCTTTCCATTGTATCAATTAAGTAACAACATTCCATTATTGACGTCACTATGACGTCATAAGTGAGGAAAGTATAAAAAAAAATTACGGGATATAGGTTGAAAAATTGATATTTCGCAATATTTCCGACTCAAAAAGTAGCACTAAAACTCTCTGAGTATAAATCGAGTACTATAATCCCATCAAAGAGAGCAAAAAACCGTGTGGGGAATCGGGATATTCCAAACATTTTTGATGAAAAAACACTTTTCCCCTATTCTACACTGTGTAATATGGAAATTGACAGTTGTGCTGGACATGTGAAACTTTATAACGTCAGGTCGACGAATTTCTAGCATGTTGGTACCGTTTTGGTACCAATGGAAAGAGATCCCATACTATCCATTAGTACCAAATAAAGGTCTGTTGTATTCCTGTGTTGTAGTTAGGCATTGTTGGTACTTCTCCGTCCGGGATTTTATCGAGTGTTAAATCCTATGTACGAGTGCCATTTTTAATTCGTCATCAAATTTAAGGAAAATGACGTCATTTCAAGGAAGAAGACTACTATTGTGTGAGTTTTTTTGACACATTAAATGTGAACATTGCGTGAACATTTCACATTTTTGTAACAGTTAAGGAGCGAACTTTCCAAGAAAATGGTACTTTGTCAGGGGGGACTTATTTATTTTGAACTGTATTAGAGTATAATAATTAAGACTTCGTAAAGTGATCTTGTGACACACTTTAGCTTTTTGTTAAAAGAATAAACCTATATAATAATAGTTGAAAATATATTTAAAAAAAATAAAAAAAGTATTATATTTATTTATAGTGTTCTTAAAAACAGATCATAGTTGTCTTTATGTCTGTCTGGTCATTGGTTAAAGTGTTGTAATTTGTTTCTCTCCTGCCCAACTCTTGAGCCAGTTCAACCGAATTAGGTCAGACCACACTTGGTCCAAGCTTGGGTCATATAGGGCCGGGTGTTCACAGATTGGGCCAATTAAGGGGAAATCTTCAAAAATCTATGAATTAGTTTTTCAGTCGAGATAAATTGCTATAATCACAATCTGGTCAGAAGATCCACTGGCCCAAAAACCATATGGGTTTAAAGATTGGATTAACAGGTCAAATTGCCAATGTGAAACCCAAAATCAGTTGGAAGAATCACTCAACTGTGACACATAACCCATATAGGGGGTGTTAACAGATTGGGTTCAAAGCTCATGTGTGCTGATTAAAGGGGAATATTTTGTCAGTTAGGGTAAAAATTATGAATTGTTCTCTTCTGCCTAACCAATTTGAAGCCAATTGCAAACCAAGCTGTCAGAAAGAGCCACTGACTCATGGGTGGTTCAGAGAATGACACCCATTGACCCCTATATGACATTTTAACACCATCATACACAGTGTTACACATTTTGCAGATCACAAAGAGAGGCAAGACTTTTGGTTCGAGAACCACCTTGTTCTTATATTACCAACATTTTGTACCAAGTCAAGTTGTTTATCATAGTATTTTCCCTTGTAAGTAAAATAAGAGCATCACAAATTTATTGTCCTCTTGATACCATCACTGGATAGGCTTTTATGACATCATTTGATGGCTTGGTTTTAAAAAGGTTGTGTTTACACTGTGCAGTTTTAGTCATCACTTAGTGATCGCGATTTTCGGCGGGGACATATTTTACGCATCGCGTAAAATACGAGTTCGCCTTGTTCTAATAGTAGTTAACTCAACCCAGCTACAGATGTTGAGAATAAAGAAAGGACAAAATCCAGTGTACTTACTCTATAATTGTGTATTCAGACCTTAGGCCGTGCATTGGTTGACCATTGCTGTCGCTGTACAAAAAAAAAAAACAGCGATGCTCGACGATCATTGCTGGACTGCACGTACCTTATCCAATCATCAGTCCATGTCTCTGGCATCAACAGGCAAAAGCTTGCAACCCACATTTTCTTGAAACTTTATTGCTTATTTTGTGCCGAAAAACGACAGAGATGATAAGTATCCAAAAAGCGGTTATACCAAAGTGACATCAATGCCAAACGGAAAAATCCTTGATTTTGATTGAACTTGATTGGTCAAACGCGGCTGTCAATGCGGGATAAAGTGGAACGTTCTTTCTCAACTCAGAACATTCATCGCAGGCTCGGCAGATGCCCAGCGATGCCAAGTCTTTTCGCTGTGGTGCCGTCCAACAATGGAGGAAATATCGAGCGATGTCACCAGGCGTCGGCCGATGCACAGCTTAAAGCGGTCTGAATGCTCCATAAGTATGTATGGGCCCGACTTGCACTACTAACCCCCAAGTTTTCTTTTCTTCACATTTTGACCAAATGCACGTACAGCTGAGAGAAGACCCCAAAGCGCAAACAAAACCCCTTTTTTACCATATTTTGGTTGTAAATTCCTTTCCAGGCGTAGACATGTGTCAATTGCCAAGACTGAGATTGGTTGGTGTTTTGAGGCTAGACCAGAGTGCCTGGTGATGAGGAGAAGAGACGCTCATCAAGTGAGGGATTCCGTGGTCTGGGCGCTCATAGTTTTGTTCCTGATGACAAAGCGGTAAGACAAAAAATTCACTTCACGGGTGGTGGGGTGGTAGCTTTTCCAGAAAAATGCTACTTTTTATCCCCTGGTTGTTATCCAGAAGGGGGATTTTGCGATAGCGCGAATGTGGGTGGGTGTGTGTCGGCTTTGAAAGTTTAAGTCGATTGAAACCAGACCTGGGGTAAGGTGCCTAGGGGTACTCATATTGTGGATGATGTCACAAGTCATGGACCAAGGTCAAAAGGTCATCTGAGCTCATGTATCGTTTACTGCCATCTTGCCAGGGGGATCACGCACGTTATTTGCTTATTTTAGGGTTTAGTTTTTGGATTAAGGTTGGGTTAGTCAGGATTAAGGTAAGGAGTTTTGGCCCCAAATTAATTACAAAATGAAGGATTGCCCATATTTGAACATAGCAATATTTAGCACATAAGGTATTCTAAGCATATCTTGTTATTCATGCATTTTTTAAATTTTGTTCAGAGGGATACAAAAGTATAAAGAATTCAACTAGAATTGCACATATATTGCATAGAGGGGACCTGAGGTCCAGGATATAAGTTCAAAAGGTCATTCGGGGAATATTTTTTGAGGTCCCTGCAGGGAATCATTTGCAGGTTCCATATATAGTCGTGGTGTATATACATCAAGAATATAGCGAAAATTCTAGGATGCTTTCATTCAAACTGCATGGATGGGTTTCTGCATCATTGATGCTCTGGGATACTTTTTTATAGATTGACTTATTTACAAACACCACATAATGGTACTATTGGTATGTTAACCTTGTTGCTTCGATGTTAGGTCTGTGTGTGTGTGGTGGGCACACGCATGGTGATGGTGCAAGTTGTGGAGTGCACTTAGTTACTTCCAAGGACCAACCTAAAAGAAATTCTTTCAACTGGTAATTCTCGAAAGGTTTTCTCTTGTCCTCTGGAGTATAAAAATGAGCTTTGTTCTGTGTTGCTTTTAGTTTGTGTGTGTGTATGTGTGCCAGAGATTGCCCAGTTTTCGGTTTTTCCCGGAAATCCGGGTTTTCTAACAACCCAAAAACTGTCCGGTTTTTCCGTTTTTTGTTAGTTAGTACAATTTCCAAAAAACCCGGTTTCCGGTCGTCTGATAAGCAAAAATAAATGAAGTGTGATTTAGCGATGAGCATTTAGTGCTAATAATGCTCCCCTCCGGCCAACTCGAAATTTACACGTGTCGTTGGGTTTCCGACTCGATCGACAACCTTACCATTTCACAAGAAAATCTTTTGACTGGTACCGTAAGCGATCATCCTACAGGCACCGTGTAAGGAGTTGATCAGTGGGAGCGGGCGCGATGAGTGTTATGCATGGTTTGCCGTTACTTCGGTAGGAAAAAATGGGAAAAATTTTAAATTTAGTGAATGAGGACTGATGAGTAAAATGAGATTAGAAAGGAAAGATAAAGAATAAATGGAAATGGACAATGGGTGCGAAAAGAAAGATTGACCAATGGCGATTTTTTATAGAGTACATGAGGAAACTGAAACAAGCTGGACTGGTGCACATGGATGGACCGTCACAATGATCCACGATAAATGGTTTTGTAGAAACGTGCAAAAGGGATCAAAATGGGTCACGCCAATAAAAAGATGTAACATAAAAGAAAAAGGGAGGGGCATTGAAAGAGTTACCAAGCTGTTTTTCAAGCGCTGTTGTGAGGACTTAACAGTAAACAATCAGCTGGCAAGGCTAGGTAGGAATGTAAGCCCCTTAATGTCAAGGAAGGTGGGAAGAAGGGGAGGGAATGCTGGAGGAGAAGGAAAGATGACTTTGAAAGTGAAAATGAATATACAGACGTAATTAAACAGATAAGCATATTTGCAATGAAAAATTACCATTATGTTTGAAAGCCTCATGGTATTTTTTCAAAGAAATTTGTACTCCAGATTGACTTTTTAGGTGATTTAAAAATGGTAAATCCAGGAGGATACGGGGGCGATGACCCCTGGGCCCCAAAGGGCTCTGCCCCGGGACCCCGTCAGGGGGCCTTTAAGGGCGGGCCCCTGGACCCCCGGCCAATTCTCAGGGTGGGGTTAAAGGAGGGGGTGAATGATCTGGTGGGCGAGAAATGTGCGATTGTGTTTGTGCATGTATCGTGTGTCACTGAGTTAAATTTTGTAAGTATTTAAAAAACTTAAAGTGTAAAAAAAAACCCAATTGTTAATCATGGTACTCTTTGTATAGAAAAAAAATATGGGACTATACATGTAATGCAAAACATGATGACCAAATTTAATGCTTGTTGTGTAACCTGATTCATAAATTGAGGAAAATATAGATAGCGAGAAAGTGATGATGCCAACAGATTTAGGGTCAGTAATCATCAGCACATGACAGGTCACATGTTGTGTCAAATGATGTCACAATTGCACAAGTTCACATCAGCGCGCACCAAGCACCCGCACACCACCCTGTTGTCCCACCCACACCCCCGCATGTAGCGTTGTTCAATCTTGATCGTGACTCATGTTTTGTCAGTTCTGTTTTGTCAATTATTTTCATTGATTTTTTTTTTCTTCAATTTTGTTCATTTATTTTTTTCTGTCCAATTTGTTAAATTTTTATCATATTGTTTATCTCATCTTAACGAGTTAGGGGGGGGGGGGGGGGGAGATGGTAATTTAGTCATTTCTGTTTCATATGTTGTCTTGTCAATTTCTGTTCATCCATTTTTTGTTCAAAATATGTTTCATCTATTTTTATTCTACTCCCATTTTGTTTCATTTGTCAAAATGTTATCTTGTCCTTCAAAGAGTTAGGGTAGGATGGCAATTTAGCAATTCTGTTCATCCTTTTTTTACACAGTCGAGGGAACTCGACTGTGTTTTGTTTCTTTGTACGGTTTCTTTCTTCTTTCTGTCATCATGCTTAATATCTTTCCCCCCCCCCCACCCCCCCCCCGACAATGCAACAAAGTATATTGACAAAAATTGGTGACAAGGACAAGTACATACACACAAACTTTGGACATGACCCGATTGGGGTCAAGGTCACGGATAAGGTCACAGGGTTAAAACATTAACAATTCTTAAAATCTAGACTTAGCTCAATCTCAAAAATAATACTGTCATCTTGTAGGAATTGATCAAACACTACAAAAAAGGTCATTACGACTTTGTCATATGACGCAAATTAGGGGTTTTTCAAGGTTCAAAAAATCAAAATTATGTTACATTTAAATACACTCTACAGAATACATAGTTGATCACGTGGACTCATATGTTGTGGTGTAGTTTGAAATCCCTACAAAAAGTTATTTAATGAAATTTTGATCAAAGGTCATCCGGGGTCAGTAAGGTCAAAAACTCCTTACTGTGTGAAAAAATTTAAAACCAAGGTCAAATGAAAAAATCTTTTTAGGCCCATCCTGTAGGGACTGGATGAGAGGTTCAATAAAAGTCAAATCATTGGGACCCCCACACTTAACCATGGTTTAGGGGTCAAAAGTCAAAAATACTTCAAATTATGTTACACTCCAACCAATACTCTTCCTACAAATACATGGTTATGATCATGTGGACTAATGTATGTGGTGTTAGTTTGACATCCCCTAAACAAAGTACTTAATGAAAATTTTGAATCCAAAGGGTCATGGTGGGGTCAATAAGCTCAAACTCCTTACTGTGTATAAAATATAACTAGACACAGCTGAAGTTTGACTGAAGTGATCTTATGAAAATTCTAAACCATGTTGAAATTGTTCGAGTGTCAAGGTCTCAAAGGTCAAGGTCAAATTTTCAAAAATGCTCTGAAAGCTTTGAAATTTGAAATGCTCCTTATTGCCATTCTAAACATGCTGAAAATATTTTTCTGATTATTAAAGGTCACTTAGGGTCAAGGTCACTTACCTCGACTGTGTTCAGAATTATGTCTCCAGATCTAGTTTTATTTCTGTTTCATCCATTTTTATTTTGTCCAAATATGTTCATGCTATTGAATTCAATTCCCAAATTTGTATGGGGGATTAGATTGAAACAATACTGCAGTACTAGAGAGCTGAAAAAGAGAGCATTCTCCAGAAAAAAATAAAACTTGGCACCCATGTCATTACCATATTACCGATAACTTTTGATGCACCCACCATATTTGGTAATGGTGCTACAATATTTGGGAATAGGCTATCCTTTATTTTACCACAGTTGTGGGCACCCACCCATAGTTAAGCATTGCATTATTGGAGGGAAGTTTTCTCAATTGTAAAAAATATTAACACTCACCCGCATGTACATTTGTCTTTGATTTATTGAATGTAAACACTTAGGAATTCAAACATGTTATTCTGGATCAAAATTTCGCATTTCTGAGGCAAAATCCACAAGGAATCCACTCTAAGGTTTGTGTGTACATTGGATGGTATATGAGATTCGTGTAGGGTGTTAAGTATTTAGGACCATTTACCTTTCCTCAAAATTATTGCAGAAAAAATCAGCCGAACAGAAACCGTGCCAAGAGCAAGAACCCCATGGATATTCACTCTTATGCAAATATGCAAAGATAATGATGACACAAGGAAAAGCTCAAGATGTTGTAGAGGTAATATGGTTTGTAGTGTTGAAGCTATTCAATAACCATGGGCGACGCATTTTCTAGATTATAAATAGAAATCCACCAATTGGGTGGTGGTATACTGGGTGGGAGGTTGGAGAACTGTTGGAGAATTTCAAAAGGTCATTCCTCAATTTGCCAAAGGGCTAAATGTTCTCTTTGCCAAGAACAACATTGTAGGTTGAGTCTAAGCTTGTATGGTATTGAGTGGGCTCTATACTTGGTCATATGACCAAATAATTTTTTCAGTTTAATCTATTGACATGCTCATTGTGGGTTGAGGTGACAGTGGAGGATTGATTGATGGGTAAGTGATTGATTGACTTGATTTAATTTCAAAATTAAAACCACATTGTGGAGCTAGTTTGAAAGGTGGATAAGGGTTTAGGCGGATGTTAAGGCCTGTAAAATTAACAACGAATGAAGAAAAACAGGGCAAAAAAAATCATGGTTTTCTGGCTTTGCTTATCCAACTGCAAAATTGCAAACAAGTAGTTCATTGAAGCAAAAGTATGTGGGACTGGACTTAAAGCAAGCTAAATTATCTTAAATCTTGCATTTTGCAAAAATAAAAAATGGCAACAAAATAAGTTGTGACTGCATGTATTTATAATCATTGAACCGTGATAATATGCAACCATGCCCATGTGAGCATTAACTTTGCCAATTGCATTGTGTGATTCAGCATCTCTTTGCATCCTGAGGATTTCCTATAGAAAAGCTTAATCTTGAACAAGCAAGTATATGTATATTGGTACAGTATTATTGAGATAAGATAATGTTCTTATAATTGCTAAATGATAAAAAATTGCTTGCCACCCATAGGCACTGATTCTGTCGGTTGTCCTTGAAAACAGTCTGTTTCATCCGATTTACCAAGTAAGTAGATTGAAACAACTACAGGGATCAATTTTAGACAATGTAGCCTTAACCTTTTCTACCCATTACTCAAAAAACAATGATTTCAAAACCAGCTGGAATCAATAGTTTCATAGCTGGATTCATTAGTTGCAACCATCCTGAGCAAAAGTGGTAACCATCTTGATTGAAAGTTGCAACCAGCTTGATCAAAAGTGACAACCAGCTTGATAAAAAATTGGCCAATGGTCTTGATCAATAGTGACAACCTTCTTGATAATAGTGGCAATCGTCTGGTTAAAAAGTGGTACACCATTTTGATCAAGGGCAAACAACCTTTGATCAAAAGTGGCAACCATTCGTGATCAATAGTCGAACCCTTTGATCAAAGTGGTAATCATCTTGATCAAAAGCAGTAAAGGTTCTTGATCAAAAGTGGTAACCATCTTGATCAATATTTTGCAACATTCTTGATCACAAGATGGGCAAAACCATTACTTGATCAATTGAGTTGCAACATCTTAATCAAAAAGTGGCAAAACCATCTGAATCAAAAAGTGGTAACCATCTTGATCAAAAAGCAGCAAGTATTTTCTTTTTTTGTCTTTTCAAAAAGTGAAACCGTTCGTAACTCAAAGTGGATAACCATCTTGTAAATAAGTGGAGACCACCTTGATAAAAGTGGTAAACCTCTTGATCAATAGTGATGGGACCTCTTGATCACAAAAAGTGGTAAATATTTGATCACAAAACGCAAGCAACCAATCTTGATCCCAAAAAATTTGGTAACAGTTACTTGTTATTCACTTGTTTTCTAAGTGTGAAATTTTACAATACATACATTGTGAAATGTTTCCCAAGTATTATTTCTTTCAAAATGGAAGTTTTCCAGCACAAAAAGGCTAATAGCATTATTTCTACAATCACTTGGTTTAATGCAAATGGTTTTGAAGGATTCACTGAATTGCCCAACCATAAAATGTGGTGATATGGTTTGATTCTCTAAGTGACACTTAACCTTGTTTCTATTGCCTTAACTGTTGTCGATCTAGTTCTTGAGGGTTTAACTCAGGATCTTTGCTTAGTACTATTGTAGCTTGAATAGCGCACATATTTACTTACTTTGTTCATCACCAATAAGCAAGACTCTTCACACCGCGAATTGATAGTGCGGGCGCATCTGCAAGCAACACTACCACAGCAGACGCAGTGCGTGATGTATGTGCGGCGCTTGCTTTGTAGCAAGAGGCATGCGTGTAAAAGGGAATTACTTTCATGCACGGATAAACAAAAGGCGAATAATTTTTGCCTATTGAGGTGATAAAAAAAAAAGATAGGTTGTAAATCAACCTGTAAACTCAACGTTTCCCTGTACAGGAGAGTACACCATTGTGGATTCATTATCAACCCAACAGTTGAGATGCAATAAGCACGTCAGCCAGAAAAATGTTTTCACGGAGAAAGTGCATTATGTGGTACGCTTAAGACAACGCACTGATTAGTCATCGTTTGGAACTCTGATATATAGATGCAAGATCACAAGGTGCAAACGGCAAAGCAACAAACATGCCAAAACTAGCAACAAACAATGCCACAAAATAGCAAACAAACATGCCAAAACTAGCAACACAAACATGCCAAAACTAGCAACAAACATACCAAAATAGCAAAGAAAAAATGCCAAAACTGGAACAAACATGCCGAAACTAATCGATTTATTAGGATTTTGCTAATAAATATATACGACAAAACCAAAATTATGTTGAAGTGGGAACATTTTAGTATTGTAGTACGAATAATTATGTTCCTCTATACATAATATTAATAATTTTTCATTATTATAATTTTTCATTAGGATTTTCATTGATGAAAGGGATTCAAACATGTTAAAGAGTAGTTCATCACAAATCAACAACTCTGCACCCAATGCATCCATGCATTATCCCACTGGATAAAAATACACAGACACATAGATGCATCATTGTTGATTTGTGATGAACCACTCTGTAACATGTTTGAATCTGTAAATGAAGGAAAAAAGCTCTTTACTTGCTTGCCAATGACAGCATATGCAAAAAAAAAAAGTAAAGGGACAAACCTGCATGGCCAGTGAGCTAAGGCATAAAGCATTTAACCATGTCTTATAATGCACTCTCTCTTAAAGTGATTGTTCCAATTTATGGTATCTGCTCTCTACTTGATATGAGAGCCTGACACAAGTATATCCTTAAGTACCATGGGAAACAAACTTGTAGTTTTGGTAGTAGAAGTGGTAATGCACATTGCAAGCCCCTATTCGCTACTGCGCTAAAAAATGATGGTTAACCATTAAAACGGCAGAATCAGCATAAAAAATGCATTCAAATGAATCCAAGCAAGCCTAGTCTTAAGTCAGTGTTAGGGAAGCCATCTCAGTGGCTTTTGAGTTGGCTTCCCAAAGCCACTGACTTATGTGTTATAACCTATATGGAATCTACTAAGATGCATTGTTAAGACAAGGAAAGCAACTGCAGTGTCTGTTTTAAAAATAAATTATGCCCCAACAAAGTTTTAAGTGGATACTGTGTGATCAATTAGTCTGGGGGGCTGGATGGCTGGGTACAAAAGCATTAATCCACTCTACCTTTGGAAATGAGCCCATTTGCATATTTCCCCACATTCACTTAAATTTTAAGTGACAAAAAATGTAAGCCTTTTACAACAGGGATGTAAGTTTTAAGACAAAAGCCTGAAATCACGCCTTCTGTTACTCAAAATTTTGGAAAATTTATTTTATTTTCAGCCTGTTTTGGAGACTTAGCCCAAATTCTTGCATTTTTTCAGGCCGTTCGGGTTTTATTCTTCAGGCCCTCTTACATCTATCCCTGATACAAAAAAAAAGAAGTCTGAAAATGCTAAATATTATTCTGCTGTCACTAGGATATATCACATTTTCACTTAATTGAAAATATGGCAGCCAATGATAACAACACACAGTATGACTTCCCCTAACAGTCTCCCCTGTTTACACCTAGGTGAAGTTTTGTAAATCCACATGTTAATATCTGTGGAACATTTTTTTAAAAATTGACTAAAACTTTAGCAAACAGTTTTAAATATGGTTTAAGCTAATCCATATTGAAATCCTGATTCTCCTCTCAAAATTAGAGAGAGAAAGCATAAAATTTTAAGTATAGCAAAAAGACAGCTATCATTGTAGCATTTGAGTGTCTTTTTCAGTTCACTTCTGTCATGTGTCAAACAAACTCATCACACCAAAACAATGTCATCATTGTCACATTTACTCTATTTCCTGTTATTACCTGTTTCCTATGGGTATTGCATAAAGTCAGGGTACTGCTAAATTCTTTGGAATGGCAAACCCAAGAAAGAAGATTTTTGGTATTTATTAGTCTTTGTCAAAGACGCCTCAACCAGGATCGCCGGAGGTTCGTGTTGAAGGCAAAGCCTTCTGCCGAGCGGAGCAAGGCGTCTTTATGCAAATTGGGATAGTTCAGTGCAAGCATAATGTGTCAATCAAAGTATTATGTGGTCATCATATGGGACTTTTTCCTTACTAATTGATTTCTCGTGCCAAGATTATCTTTCAACTGAACCCTTTCTTTAACCACAAGACGAGTGCCTGACAGTAACATAAAACAATGCTGCCAGACGGTAGTATCACATTTGTTTTACCGCAATGTATTCATACGGCGCCTTAGTATGTATTGCCCAATCAGTTACCAGGAAAGTTATATACCGGAAAATAAAGAAAAACAAAACACACACAATAAATGCAGAAAGGCAATGCGCAAGTCGAGGGCGCTATACTACATCGTGTACAGGGACTGTAGGAAATTTTTAAAAAAAGCACAACACCTAATGAAAGGCAAGGTATTTATTAGTTACTGGGGCACAGCAGTTTAAGTCTCATTTATTATGACAAAACCAGAAAAAAAAGATATCAATGGTGACAGTTTTGACAACTGATTTGGATTATTTAACTAACTACACACTGTCTATATAATTAGGCAGCCCCGAATGCCAAGTAGGAAGGGCATACTCAATGAGTGGTCGAACCCAATATATAGTTTTAAGGTCCACTAGTGACAAACCAAACCGTCTTAGAGTGGTCAACATAAACAAATGCCCAATAGCACGTTTGATAATATCTGAAATGTGCACATCCCACTTAAGATCTTTAGAAATTTTGATACCAAGAATTTTCACAATATTCGTGGTTTGTAGCTTCTCCCAAGATAATCTGAGTGGTTGAAATATAGACATATTTTTAACAAAAAATATATCCATATACATGGCACTTCTTTGGAGTAAGTGTCATTTTAATCACAATAGCCCAACTATCAAAACGATTAAGGTCATTCTGAATAGTAGATGTATTACCGACAAATGTATTCTCTACAAAGGTCAAATCATCCACATACTTAACACCCATCTTGTTTTGTTCTGTTGTCAAAGCAGCATCATTAACTTGAGCAACAAAAGTGGCGGGACCTGTAAGGGTTCCCTGAGGAACTCCTCCAGAAAGTTGAAGGAATTGAGACAAACAATCTTGGTATTTAACACCTTGAGATCTCTGGGAAAGAAAGCTACAAATCCACGGTATAATTGCCGGTCTAGTTCCCATTTCAATCAACTTAGGAATTGCTATATTATGACTAACACGATCGAATGCTTTACTGAAATCTGTAATAACCTACACATGGCAGCACACAGATGTATCACATGGCAGCTATTGCACATACGCCCTTGTTGCATTCACATGACAATCTGGTGTTGTATTTGTTTACAGGTATACCTGCCCAATCCTAGCACTACAGATGACCTGGCCAGTATGTCAGAGTTGACTGAGAACATGATCCTACAGGAACTCATGCTGAGATATAGCAAAGATGTCATCTATGTAAGTGGTTCTACTGTAGTTTCAATAGAAGTAGTGAGCTATTGGTGAACAGAAGTTAACTTTTTCAAATGAACATCAGAAAAATTCATAGAAAAACACAAAAAAGGATGGACCTGTGTACATAGGAACAGAGTGCCCATCTCAATTTAAAAGCGATTGCGCCAGACTCCACCATATAATATTGCTGTAGGTGATCACTTCACCTCTATAGTGAATCTGTTACCTTCCCAACATTGAACAAAGGCGGTACACATTTATACACCTAGGTAGAGAAGAGTATTTAAGGTAAAGCGCCTTACCTAAGGGCGAAACATATTGGCCACAGCGGAGCTCGAACCCACAACCTTTGGCATGTAGGTCGGGCGCTTTATTCGTTGGACCACATGTGACCTCAAAAAATACAACATGCATTCTTAAGGTCTGGAGGGCAAACAAAAGTCCATTCAACATAATTTGCCTTCTGTGAAAGGGCCTTATTGTTATAAGTGATATAATACAAGATACATGTTGATGTCAAAGGTCATTAAAAGTAACTTGAGATCATTCAAGTGCAGCTGTCCGAAGCGCATAACTTCTTATTCCTCACATCAATCAAATTCATACTTGATATGCTTATGCAACAAGGGGCATATACTTGGCATACAAAGGCTAAGATCAAAGTTTAGATTTATTCATTTGTGTCTGTGTCCATTTGTTTGATTTACCTTTAGCAGGTAATTTATAATTCTGCACATGTAACTTTCCAATGAAATGTCTGCACACACTGTTAATTGGTAATTGTCTGCAAATTTTTAGCTTCTAGTGCATTGACAAAAATCAATGCACACAATGCTCAGTTTGACAACAAATAATGGTGTCCAATTAGTTCAAGACAACACTAAGTTTAAAATATGCCTTACATTAAGCAAGGATCACCAGGTGTCTTGATTCCTGATAAAACAAATTCTGCAGTAGCAGAATTTGTGCAAATATGAAGACCTTATCAAAGAAGTGCAAGAAGCTGGATGGGAGCTGAAATACTTCCTAGTAAAAGTGGGTACCAAAGGATTCACAAACCAGACTCTGAGAACCTACTTCAAATTCCTTGAAATCAAGAAGGCACTGGACTCTGTATCAAGAATGGCTCTATGAGCTACCTACAGGGTGTCCCAGAATGATTAGTACCCAAAAAAATTCAAAATTATTATTTTTTTTTGGCCATGAAAACAAACGATATTGGGTTATCTGGTATTTAAATTAGATTTGGCATAATTTCAGCTTACGGAAGAATTTTAGATCTTGAACGTCGGGCTTTGCAAACCGATGATACGTACCAATTTTGCAGACATGGTGATTTCGTACTTTGGCAAAGTGAAAAAAAAGGATAAATATCGCAGGCCAGACAAGAAAACAATACATGGCACAAAAATTGGAGTAAAAGTAGGCAATGGCACATTTAGAAGGGACTCGGCGCTCTCTAGGGAATCTCGCAGCAAGTCGTCTCTTAACTTCTAAGTAATTTTTGGTCTCCCAGTAGCTTTTTGCAATAAAAGACCTCTGCATGACACCAAGTAAAGTGGCGAGCCATTTTGTTAGGTCCTCAATCTCTACCAATGTTATCATGAATTGGCTGCAATAGCCTACCAGTACAACATCATTAGCGATTCAAAACCCTCCAAAATCCAAGATAAGCATGTGTTTCATGTGTAACAAAGCATGACCAACCCTTTGGTATGCATGGATAATCAATATTATTGAGTTAAACTTACAGCTTTTGCAGTTGCTAAGAAGAGGGAACAAAATAGTTGAAAAGCAAGAGAGAACTAATATTTGTTTGTTTCCTTTTAACAAGTTCTATACACTATTTTAGCACTTTGTCGTAAGGACGAAATCACCACCTCTGACACTTTGGACAGTTTCTGCACTTTGGATAGCCCTATTTTTGTGGGCCGCCAGCTATAGCTGGCAGGACCACTCGTTGTGCGTGTTGATGTGTTTGTATGTGTGTGTGTGTGAATGTGTGTGTCAAAAATTGTTAATTTTTTTTTTTAAAATTGACCTCAATTGAAAAGTTTAACTTCAATTGGAACCAAACTTCTGTCATAGGTGCACAATGGGATCCCTCATATGTTGATGAGGTCAAAGGTCATGTTGAAAGGTCAAAGGTCATGTGAGGTCAAGTTGAAAAATGGGCTAAAAATGTAAAATTGATCTAAATTGAAAACTTGAAGTTCAATTGGAACCAAACTTTGTCATAGGTGCACCATGCGATCCCTCATATGTTGATGAGATCAACGGTCACGTGCCAGGATCAAAGGTCATGGGGCGGCCCACAGCTTATTTTCTTTGAATATAGCGAGCGCGAAAGCCGAGAACCGCGAAATTCTAGTTATGATCTAAAATACTTTTGAAATTTTAAAGTATGCCTAAGTTGATGATTGCAGTAAAAACCCCCATATCATCCATTTTATTATTTAAAAAAATTAATATATTCTAGATTTTTTGGGTACTAATCATTCTGGACACCCTGTATACACTGTGACTAAAAAAAAAACCCAACATAATTCTTACTTTCAATGAAACTGTCCCAGGAGAATTTCAGCACCTTGCTCAATAGGGTATTGCTTAAATTTACAATTTGGTTGGAATAAACTTGGTATGGTAGCAGGCTTACTAGTCTCATGGGACAAAGTTTTTTAATATAACAATTACGTGTACTAATTTTTGTTTCTGTGTTTTCCTCTTTTTTTTCCCTCCAGACATATGTCGGTGACATCTTAATAGCCGTCAACCCATTCAAACAACTCCCCATCTACTCCATGCAAGTATCGGACAAATACAATGAGTTACGCAATAGAGGAGACCTGACCCCACATATATTTGGCCTTACGGATAACGCCTACCAGTCCATGCTACGTGAGGGAAAATCCCAGTGCTGTATAATCAGTGGTGAGAGCGGAGCGGGCAAAACTGAGACGGGCAAGTTCGTGGTTCAGCATCTCTTGGCCAGGGCGCACAGCAGTGAAAGTCTACTTAGTGACAAGATCGAGCAGGTGGGTGGCGTTTTTTTTAATTATGTTATATTAATCGAATAGATTGTCTTAACATCTACCCTTCTTCTTAGCGTATTCACAAGTCATTGGTAATGGCTTGTGGTGGTGTCAGGATTTATTCAACTTAGTAAGCTGATCCGGGGCCGCGTGTATCCATGATACGGACGCTCCTAACATGGCCCACTTTTTTCTAATGACTTGTGGATACGCTAAGAAGAAGAACATCTACCCAGCCAAGATGGCCGCCAAATGCCAGTTCCAAATTATGCAGACTTTGACAAGTGTAAACTTTTGACTTAATACTTTGAAAATACAGTTTTGTTTTGATTAAAAACTGTTTGATAAAAAAATTACTCAGGAACAACATTTTGACTAGAACTACAATTCTGCTTGGACAGAATTGCTTCCAAAGCTTCACATTGTTAGGTAGCAGCCCCTCACAAGAATGCATAGAAGTTTTGGCAAGATTAGGATCATTTAGTGAGATGAGATGTGGAGGCTCGCAACACATTGTGAAGGCTCGCAATGCATTGTGAGATTGTGAAATTTTGGCATCATGTGAAATTTCCACAACGCATTGCGACTTTCTCACAATGCATTGTGGCAACTTGAATATGCTATGATTCCACAACTCTTTGTCAGATACTTTGCAACGCATTGTGAGTCTATTTTTTGAAGTGCATCACAGAAATTCATCATTCTGATTGGCCGTCATCGCAACGCGTTGCAACATTTTTGGCAACATGTTGTGACTCTTACTTATAACCAATGTGGCAATACGTTATGACCCTTATGGCTTGTCATAGTTTTTGCCTTCTTACTTGGTCACACACAAGCCAGGGGGATTTTTTTTGAGGGATTGCCACTTACTGTGGTTGACATGGGAATTTTGCACCTCCTGACTCGTTTGCCTCGGTATGCCACTGATGCAGATACTACACATGAAATTGAAAGTTGCCAGGATGAGTTCCAAAAATATCAACAGTCATTTGACCAAAAAAACAAAAGTGGTAGAATTTTCAGGACAATGAGAAAAATATGAAACAAAATTGAAACAGCTTACTGGTAAGTAGGAGAGTCGTAAAGACAATTGGAACATGTACCTTTAAGTTGTTTGTGTCAACCAAATAGTTTCAAAATGAAAACCATTTCTGAGGGTAATCGGGCAAGATGGAGCATAGTTTTTCATACAAGTCCATCTGTTTCTTTCATCCTATATAGGTCAATCCACTGCTGGAGTGTTTTGGAAATGCACAAACAGTTATGAATGACAACTCGAGTCGATTTGGCAAATATTTGGAGCTGCTATTCTCCAACGAAGGCAGAGTGCAGGGAGGTAAGTAAATAAGAGATGGTTTGTAAATTAGACTTCAAGGGACCTTCAAGATATGGTGGTGACAGTGATCTAAATGATGGGTGTCCAACCTGCGGCCCGCGGGCCATTTGTGGCCCACTAAGAGCTCACATGCGGCCCGCCAGGTACTTCCCAGAAAAAATAAAATGCATAAATATCCATAATACAATAGATTTAAAAAAAAGAATGTAATTTGAAAAAGTTCAATTTCCTCAATCTGAAACGAAACTTTTCCAACATTGTTGGAAAATTAGTCCAATTTAATCAATCTAAAACCAAAATTTTCTAAATAGTGTGGGAAAATTAGTCCAATTTCCTCAAATTGAAGCCAAACTTTTTGAAAATTTGCTATAAAAAAGTCATTTCTCGGAAAAAGGAAATTTATGTTAAATGTGCTCCAAAATCTGCATCTTCTGTGTAGCTATGGTCCCCTTTTCAGCAAAATTTGGTATTGATATGGGTCCTACTTCCAGATTCTCATAGGCACGTCATAAACCAAACTTGAGCCCCCCCTCATTACTTGCTTGCGGCCCGCAATAGTTGTGGATTCAACCAATGCGGCCCCTGCGTCAAAAAGGTTGGACACCCCTGATCTAAATGTATCTGAGATGGGCACATTTCCTGAAACAGCATAACCAGATTTGTGGTCCCCAAAAGTATCATAATGAGCATATGCAATTCATTATCATAGTTTTGGGCACCACTATATATGGTTTGCATAGAGTCGTATTTGGAAAGTCCTTAAACATATTCATGAGATGCGAGTGTTTTATGTGTGTTGCATTTATCGAGTGAAAACAACAACCACAACTGATGCCACATGGTGTCACTCTGCCTCAAATATTTCCTTTCTTAAGCAAAATTAACAGGTCTTCAGGAGACCTTTTGTGCATTAGGAATGCAGGAATCTTTTTAGGGGCATGTTTTCTCCCATCAATTGGTTTTCTCATAATTATTGCATAAAAATCGGCCGATCAGACAATAGAAGATTAGGAAAAAGCAACAATGATAACATAACGTGTGATGCACAGATCTTTATATTCCTGTGCTTGTGCAGCAACAATGACGACACGAGACTGGTTGCGCAACAACAAGGACAACGCGCGAGGTGTGGAAGAAATTGGTTACACGCTTGGGCTATTCAATAATTCACATGATTAAATTTTCCTTTAATTCTGTGGGTGGTGATCATATCCTCTTCACCCAAATTTAAAGTCAACAAAATAAACCTTTGCCAAAACTTATGATGATTCTAACCCTCCATTTTAATTTTATGAATATTTTTGTATATTTCAGTTTCCCTTAGGTCATTGTGTTACTGTAGTTGTTTGGATCTGGACATTTAATAATAGATGGTAGAGAAGTCCTATGTCTATGCCGGTATCCTTTGATCCCTCGATGGTTGCAGACCCTTGAGACCGTAAATCCAAATTAAGATTACGTTACACGGTCCAAAGCTCCCGGGCATCACTCTGTTGAATCTGCGCATGTGCGATTGCAAAATTTTCCCAGTTTCCCAGCATTTTGGTTTGATTTCCGACATTGTATCTCCGCAGTTCTCTATTCGAATTGCATGGGATTATTTTGAAAGCAGCAAAAAATCTGGCAATGTGAAATTTAGCTGATAGCCAAAGTTTTTGTTTAGAGTGATTTACTACGATATTTAATTGAAGAGGCTTGTTCGAACCCATTCAAATACACGTTGTCAAGCTAACTCGGAAATAAGTAGCGTTGGAGGTGTGTGTGTGTTTCTCAATCCCTGATTGGCTGAAAGTTGTATCAATGCAGTGCAACTATTGTAGCGACACAAGGTAGCTGGCTAATACATAGATATTTGATACAGACGTGGGTCGCTACTTTTCTACCATCTATGATTTAATACAAAAGCAGTCCTAGTTTCATAACTAAAAGATTGAAATTTTAACTACTTAGTTCACCATGTAGACAAGGATGAATATTTATTAATCTTTCCCTGGAGATAGCCAGCGCACACAAGTGTTGAAAAAAAAGGTGCGCTTGACCGGATTCGAACCGGCGACCTCTGTATTACTAGAGTATCCTTCTAGTAATACAGAGGTCGCTGGTTCGAATCCGGCCAATGCTGATGCATTTACTCATTCTGGGTCACAAATGTTACCAATGACGTAAGTCTGGTTTATGTGAGAGTGTTCAAAATGTCTCAAATAACTCCAGAAATGATCCAGCATGCAGAACTGATATGCAGTTGCTTGCCTTAAAGGTGGCTGATCCGATCATGGTCTGAATTTTCATATGATGTTTTCTTCCTCATATCACCAAAGATATCTAATTACAAATTTTGAGTTAAATCGATCCAGTGTGGTTTGGATAGTAAAACAAAAACATGTAATAAATTAACCCATAGGACAGTGTGTGTTAACAAATGTGGTAGACCACATTTGGAGATTTTTTGCTCATAACATCATAAGAAAACATTTTCTGTGCCTTAAATTTCACTATGGTAATGAGAAAAATATGATACCAAAATCTCAATTATGATGGGGTTAAGTGGGAGGATGAGGTTGTCGATCGGGTCACCCACCTTTAAGGTGGCAGCACATCTGTTGTTGATGCAAGCTGATGCTGGAATTTGGGGAAAATCTTGGACCAAGACGATTGTGTGAAATGGGAGTCACAATTGTGATCACTTTGCCAGATTGTAATGGAACTGTCTTGAAAGGAAACCTCAAAACTCCAGGGGGAGGCACTCCCTATACCTACCATGCACTACATGGATGTTCAAGACTTCCTTTTCAGCTCCACAGCTAGTTCCACAGACCCACATTTTCAGCCAAGCACAGTTCCAAAGATCACTTTAACATTTTCATGTTATATTCATGAAAGATCGTCTGTGTTAGTAAAATCCATATAGGTGAGTTTAACTTTTGTTCCAAACACAACAGGAATAGATTCCTACTTTGGAATTTCCAAATGGTACTCCATCCTTTTGTCAGCGAGTGATTGACTTATCAGGTTGCAATCTTTTTTACCTTTGACCTGATAACAGACTCATAGACTCCTGGAAGTTTTAACCGGCCCCCGTCCTTGTTGGCTTTAATGTGGATTGTTTCCTTGCCACCGCGTTCAAAGCACTTGTCGTCTATGTCCAGTACCTTGACTTCATTCAGGTCTACAAAATGTTGTGAGGAGTCTATGTGTATGTGGTTTGAGATCTCTGATACTTGACATCGCAGTTCTCGGGTTGGGTGGTTCTCAGGTTGGGCGGTTCTTGGGTTGGACGGTTCTTGGGTTGGGCGGTTCTTGGGTTGGGCGGTTCTTGGGCTGGGTGGTTCTCGGGTTGAGCCATTCAGGAATTTTTCGATATTATTATGTGTATCCTTTACAGTGAATTGTTTGTCTATTCATAAGGATTAGAAACACAAGGAATCATTTGACACCACTTTCAACAACATCAGAGCATTTACCCCAGGGTGACCTTGAACCATTATGGGGCTATACCACTTTAACTAAAGGTTGGAACCTAGGCAAGTATATACTTTTTCTAATCCTTATGAAGAGACAAACGTGTTAGTGTACATTAAAACACAATTTACTTGATTTTAAATTTTTCCCTGTACTAACATTTCCGCCCTTGAAGATGGGGGATCAGTCTGAAAATTTGCACCCCATCATTTTCTGACAGTTAAGGCCCATATTGAAACCCAAACAACAACAAAATCAATTTTAGCGTGAAAATCCTATAGGAATACACACCAAACCACACTAAAAGATTGTCAAGCCCATCTGAGTACACACTTTAGAGAAGCAAGAGTAATATTTGCAATAAAACACAATATCCACAATTACCTGTAAATAATGCTTCAACTAGTTTATTCAATTGCACATCTAAAATATAACACATTTGCACCTGCAAAGTATACTATGTAACATGTATAAAGGCAAAGCAAAGCACCGTGTTGTCTTGTTTGAATAATGTCATCTTGTGTTGGATATAAGGCACTGTTTTTCATCTGAATATACTTCACCTTAGGAGAGGTGTCCATTTTAATCCCCAGTATATTGAGGATTTCCCCAACAATATCCCCTGAATTGAGTTTAAATGCTGCAAGCTTGTAATGTCATCTAAAGTGGATAAAAGAAAATAAATTCTTAGTGATAAGACTCCCAGCAGCAGCAACAATGTTATACAAAATGTAAATTGAATGTGCATCTTTTAGTCACCTCAGCTACTTTGCTTTTGAACCACTGATTGGTCCATTAGAACTCTTCTAAGTCAAACTTCTTAAGAGTATTTTTTCTGGTCTGCAATTTGAATACCCCCTCCATACTGATTGACAGAAACTGGGTAGCACAATTGGTTGTATAATTCTGATCCCAACTGAAATGGTCCTCCTTATATCCAATCAAAATTCTGATTATTCTTTCAAGTTCATGACTTAACACACAAATTTTGATAGGTAACAAATTATGTGCATCCTAAAACGTCTTATTCCTAAATAAGACTTGTAAAATTGGTGAAAAAAAATGAATTTCAGCTTGATAAATACCTACATATCTATTCTACATTGACATTAAATTGCACTTCAAACAGTGAAAACTGTGAAAGAAAATATCCTAACTAAAGAAACCATTCAAAAATAAGTAAGCCTAATAATGTGTACATCTTGGTAGTAAAATCAGCTTAGAGTGTTTCTCGTAACAGCGCCCCCGTCAACTGGTCTCTGACCAACATGTGATGGAATGTTGTTATGAAGTCAGCCTTTACTGGCATTGTCATTTTGAACCAGAAATAAGTGACAAACTTTTGTGTGGTAACCAGGTTGTCATGAAAGTCAAAATGGGACATGTTGTTCAAAATGTTTATGCAGTCGGTGATGGATATATCCTTTTTAGTTGGTCTTATTTGCTCGATTGCTTCTGGAGCCTGTGAAATGAGACGATCTACTGGTTGCCTTTTGATCATAATTATTATTTCCACTTATTTCACTCATAATCAATTAATGTACACATTTATTGATTGAAATTTGAATGTTAAACTTACCACATAGGGGATTTCTTATTTTTGAGTGGGTGGAGGGTTGGTGTTCAAAACACATAATGCCTTAGTTTGTCAAGTATTCATATGAAATGATAGTGGATATGCTCCATTTCCCTACCCCCGTGATGGCCGCACCAGTAAATCGTGCAGGCTGGCTTAAAGCCACAGCGTTTCTACATGTGCACACATCTAGACGGCATGTCTTGATGCGTGCGTAAAAGTTGCGTCAAGGTTATGACATCATCACTGCACAGAGGTAGAGAAATGGACTATAGTATGACACGTAAATATCTACTGTGTGTGTGCATATGGTAGCAGAATGTATGAATCTATAGTTTGTTCATCAAATAGACAAGATGCTTTACACCACAAATTGCTATAAAAATAATAGAGGTGCGACCACAAGCAACCCTGTCACTGCATGCACACACAGTGCATAATGTACATGCAGTGCATACTTGTGCAAGAAGTGGAATTACTTTCACACAAAGATAAACAAAAGCTGAATATTTTTGCCTATTAGGTGATGAACAAAGTATAGGACAGAGTAGGTATCATTACCAAAAGGGGATCTTTGTGTCTTTTATGAAAATGCTCACACATAGAAAAATTTCAGTGAGAACACAATCAAAACTAGATAAGAATGAAAATAAAAGATAGAATTGTGTGTTGTGTGTCCACTATTCTTTAACGTGGATGGGCAGGTCTAACACTTAGTACCGTATACATTCTCTGCCTACAACTCTCAAAATAAGGAACTGCCTATCCAATATGACATATATAGGACAGGCCCAAGCAATAAAGAATTGGAATCAATTTCAGGAAAATCCCACTCATCACTTAGAAGCAGTTGTACTGATACCGTAGGCATAGTGTCTTGATGAATTTCGGAGTCGTGTCTTGCAAGTAGTCCCGTTCAACCACATGAAAAACTGTAAAACAATATATATTTGTGTCTCAACATGATCCAAGAAACACATGCTTAATTTAAGACATCTCTTCCAGCAAGTACATCTTAAACTCTATTTTTTACAACATGAAAAGGCCTCACCACTACAATACCCATCCAGCCACTTTGAGTCATTTAACCCCCTGAGCACTACCTGTCCATTTTTACTGGCATCTAAGCATATTTGATTGGTACTTGGAAGGTAATATTCATGTAATGAGCAAATCAGAGAAACTGTACGAATGGTGGTATGGTTTAAAAACAGTTAATTAGAACCATTATTTGATGTTGCCTCAGAGGATACATCATGTTGAATCCTAGAAATAAGCAATAAAGACAGACGTATATTATGGTGTAGTTTTCAAGGGGGTAACTTCATATTACAGGTTGCACACTGGCGGATCCATGGGGTGTTTGGGGGCGGGCGCCCCCCGGTAATTTGGCCAAAATCTTGTAAATCAGCAAATTTTTTACCATAAAATACTTCCAGCCCCCCTGGTTAATTGTGGCCTTTTTCCGGGCGGGACCCGCCGTGTGTTACAAGTTGCAGAACACGTCAATAACAAACATGTTGGGGTTCAAGCACGAAGTAGGTAATGAAGTGAGGTCAAACTACTGAGCAGTGCCATACAAAAAAGTCATTTCATGGGTTCATTTACCACTTTATTGAAGGCAAATTTCAGGAAAATAGTGTATAGATATAAGAGCTCACCCCAAAGACTGACTTAGGCGCCATGGCCACTTACTGAGAAAAGCAGTATTTCCAAAAGTTATCGCCATTATTGACTGCCTTCTTTGTATGCACAGATATACATGGAGTTGATGTTAGTATTAACCCCATTATTATCATGCATAAGCTTAAATGAACCTCATTTAATGGTCAATACGCACCATTTTGAATCGTCTTAATGCCCTATACTTCAGCTTCTATGACTGCCATCAGTCTTGTCATCAGTTTTAGGGCAAATTGTGGCCATTTGAGGTGCTCCAGGACCATTTGAATCTCCCCGGGATTCATCCGTCCTACTTTTGTTTTGAACGACTGCCGCTACTTTTTTGAATTGATCAACTTTAATGACCAGGATCAAAAAAGCATTAAGTTTGGTGAAATAACTAGCTAGAACATTGAGGTTAATGGTGAAATATGTCAGATTTGATCCTTTTCTGAGAAGGTAAAACAAGGTGGCGCTTTCTCAGATTTTACCGTTTGAAATCTGATTGTTTAGCACTATTTTGTTGATGAAAGTTTTATTTTTAAAAAGTATTTAAACAGTGTTCTAAAGTATCAAGAGGTTTGAACATTGTATTTTTTCTGCTTACGCGACCATTGGTTTGCATTGAAATTATGACACCAATCGTGGCCCAAGTATTAACTTTGATTTTATTAAGTTGGACAAGAACGCCAACCTGTTAATACTCGTCATCAAAATACTTTGTGATGGCCTTGCGGCATTACATCATGGACACATAAAAGTTGCAGAATTTTCTCTGATCGTAACCACTGTCAACTTGCCGCTGTTGTCATGAGCGATAAACAGCCAATCAGTATTTACAAATCACTTTCTTTGCTTATGCACATGTTTGACGCAGGCATGTGTTATACTCTTCATCAACATCTTTGTGATGGCCCTTCGGCTTCACCATGAACACATAAAAGTTGCAGAATTTCTCATGATCTGAACGACTGTCAAACTTGCGCTGTTGTCATGAGTCGATAAACAGCCATCACGATTGAACAAAATCACTTTCTTGCTTATTGCGCATGTTTGACGCAGGTCACATACACAGAATTATTTTGATGCGACTTGTGTTACATTATATTCAGACCATTTACCAAATCACATATCATCTTGTTTGCCAAGATCAACATCAATTTTGACATACAAATGCACCATTAAAAAATGATGTGAAATTTAATCTACATTTAAGTCCGAAAATCTAGTCAACCGTAGAGTCCCACTATCAACCTATCGCAGATGTTTGTTCACATAGACAGAATATCACTGGTGACAGTTTGAATTGGAAACAAATAGAAAATGGTAAGACATTTGAGTGTGCAATTTAAGGCAGAAACGAGAGTCGGCCAGCTTTCCATCACTTTATCAGGGCGTCACAGATCGTTTGCCTCACATAGATTGCAAAATCGCTGTTGACGGTATGAATCGGATGCAAAATGTAAAATGGGGAAACTTATCGTCATGTCATCAACAGCCTTGCCAAACTGATAATCTCATGATGTGGTTTTTTTCGTGGTGGTTGTTGTTGTTGCTAAAAAACAAGTTTTTCGCTTAGCATTTATTTTCAATCTTCCATTTGTCTGGTTTTTAATAAGTAAGCTAAGTAGGTATTGTGAAACTCTCTTTAACATGTTGCTAATTATAAGTATATCCAAAGTTTTAAATTCGGTTTTGTCCCTGCTAGCTAACTAGGGTGGACGGATTCACCTCGCACTCTAGCAATCGCCACTATTGATGATTTAGTGGAGCAGAAAATGAATTTAACAATTTTTCACCATAACATATTTTGTTTCCAATAATTTTTGTTATATGCTCAAGCCCTTGCATTTTCTAATTTTTTGAAGGAATGCTGTTAAGACCCTTATAAGTATAAGCCACCATTCCTTTTACAAAATAGCGACTTTTAAGCATGTAGTGCGTTCCACTAGCGTAACACACACTCGCCGGTGATTCGGTGCCAGTTCTCCTTGACAACAATCGCCAATGTTGACTGGCTCATTTGTGCGTGATCATTAAACATAATTGCATAGCACTGGGCCCCGGAAGTGGCATGATGATCGGACTACCCGTTAAAGGAATTGTGGCTCAGACTTTAGTGTTTGTTATTGTCAGCATGCCAACATGACTTGGGTTACAAAATGTTGGCCTGGTATTCTTCAAAGGGAGTCTAACCCAGGTTTAAACCAGGGTTGTCCTACATGAGTTGGACCTTTTTTCTTTTACAACATACTCAGAAAGTGTTTTGTCATGGTGAGAAAATTCCTCATAAATGGGCCATTCTGGCCATCCACAAGGAATTTTCTCCCCCATACATTAATAATTTCACGTATTTTGAAAGTAAAGAAGGTCCCCTCTAAACCCTGTTTAATCTGGGTCAATTTTAGACTCCCTTTCAGAATACAGCCTACTTTGGTACAAAGTGACACTGTTGTTATAATTCCATGACCCGATTCACACCGCCCTGAGTTTTTTGAAGTGTCGCAAAATAATCTCCTGTCATGACCAGTCATTGCTGAACTGGCAGTGAACGTTGACAAATTGGATGCTCCAGCTGGGACGTATTATCATACAGCTTTACACATGTTCATATTTGTTTAATTTCTTGGAGATGGCAAATGGGTCATGCATTTACATTCTTCATATTTAACAGTTTTTTACCAACTGTTTCCCATAATCGGGACCGCACATTGATTTAGGATTTAATGCCTCAAAGGATCCCCCCCCCCCCACACAATGAGACCATCTTCTTTTTGCCAATTATGCATAACCCTAAAATCCAAACTGCAACAAGGAAAATACTATTTTTTTTAATTTCTTGAAAGTTTACACTCTTTTTGTTGTGGCAAAGACATAACAAATCCCACGGTAGGCGGAGGTATGAAATAGATCACCCTTTTGGGCCATACCCATGCTGTTCATTTATATCACATGGGGTACACATGGTTATCACATTGGTTCCATGGCTATCACATGTACATCACCCTTTTTTGTCCATACTAAGTCAACGTATGTACCCACCTGATATACATGTGATATACATGATTTTATACATGGATATCACCTGGGTTACACATGGTTACACATGTACTCACCCTTTTGGCATACTAAGTCAACGTATGATACCCACCTGATATACATGTGGATATACATGAGTTTAATCACTGGAATATCACATGGGTTACACTTGGGTATCACTGTACAACACCCTTTTGGCATACTAAGTTTATATGATACTCATGAGATTTACATGTGATAACGCACCAAGGCAGATTATTTTGCCATATGATTGTGTCATTATTCATCACTAAAATGCAAAAAGGGCTGCAAAGCTCTAGATGGGAAAAATTTAACAAATGTGTAATATGGCAAAAGGAGTGGGGAATGTCCTTTAATCCTAGTTGCTTTCAATTCTGAAAAATTGCCACAAAATCCACTTGATAGGGAAGATAAATTTTGGGCGAAACTGCATGAAGTTACATCTCTTCTGTATCTCGTCATTGAAATGATAATAAACTTATTTGGAATATCATTGAAGAATATCATTGCGAAGGCACAGGTGTTGGGTTGCCTAGGTTGTGTCCCACTATAAACATGTTTGCTCGGACCTAGTCCTGAGTCCTAGAAGTGGGCTCGGTCACATTGCGTTCGCGTTCTCACTGTCGCAATATAGTACTAACTCCATCTGTGCCAAACGCCGATGTAGTATCGGTCCCACTTACCCGGATGTTGTTTCTTACATTCCGTCCATGACAGTTTACTTTGTAAAAAATTGATCTGCTCTGTCCCTCCTAGGGATACTTGAATGGAAACCAATAGTATTCGCTGATGAAAATTTTTGATGTAAAACATGTTTTATTGTGAACAAGAACATCATCCTACTAGGCTATTTACTGATCATTTTGATAAACGGCGTGATGCGCGAGACCGTAAGCCGTCTTCAGATTCATCGTAAACCACCCGGAAGTCTCATTGTTTAACGTGTTATGGATGTCCGCCAGCCCGCTGTTTTCCACCGCTGCTCTTATCGCAACTTAGTACACACAATCGTGTTTTATATTAATACTTAATGAAATATATGAACAAATAGGAGCAACTCAATCATGAATGAATGTTTATATTTCAGGTATATTTGTGAATCCATGCAGAAAAATACGGATTTTGTTTTGCGATAAATTTTGTCCTTTGCTCCCCGCCTTGCCACAGCAAGGGCAGTGTGGTTTCCGCGGTGATATGTGAGCCGGGTCCACTACGAGTACAAACGCGTTCCACTAGGCTTTGGTACCACGTCCTAGACCGAGACTACCTACCTGAGCTGAGGTGGTCTCGGACCCATCTCGGAATGTAGGCCGCTCGGACCCTATCTCGGATGTAGGTCCGAGTCCACTTAAACCGCGTTCCACTAGGCAAGGAAGTGTGCTCGATGTCCCTCGAGTACCACGTCCTGGTACCAAACGTCATAGTGGGAACGCGGTCTAAGAAACCTTTGGTTTTGTCAGGACTGGGCCTACAATGACACTTGTTTGGCCTTTACTAGAATACACGAGCAGGGCATGGGCGCCAATAAGATGGGAATATTTAGCAGCTAGAAGTTGTACACATAGAGCTTCACAGCATGGTCCCTAATATGAGCTGTTTTGGGATCACTAGAAACAAAAAGGAAGGGATGCACAGCTCAATGATTTTTAAGATAACTTAAGACATGGTTGGGATAAAGAGTAGCATCTCACTCATATTAACGAATCAAGAAAACCAGAAAGCTATCTGCCAATATATGCCGGACTCAATTTGTATAAACACTGTTTTCTTTCCAAGATCATAAAGGAATGGAACAATTTACCGGAGGGAAGTGTCACAGCCATCTCAATTGAACAATTCCAAAGAGCATTTGCACAGTTAGTCACTTTTGCAACCTTTGTCCTACCCTGAGACCAATAATACCTATACCTTATTGGTGGTCGTTCGCATACACATAAAGTTGGGTTATATATTTCATCTATACTACTGACTAAACCAAAGAAGAACTAGATATAGCTGTGGTCAAAGACCACGAAACCAGCCTAATAGCTTCAAACCCAAGCCTAAACCAACCCCAGGCTGCGAACCTATCCCCGCTTCGAACTTATCCTAGCGTCGAAACCCAACCATATCTCGATCTGAGACAGATCTGAGAACAGTCGAGGTAGTGACCTTTGACGCCTAAACGACCTTGATCTCGAAAATATTTAAACAGATATTGTATTGTCCATCAAGGATCTATTATATTTCTTTCCATTAGTATCATTTTGAAATGTGAACCTTTGACCTCTTTAATGAACGTTTGTTCTCAAAAATATTTTAACCATGATTAGGATGTCATCAGGATCATTTCAGTTAAATATCAGCTCAATCGGATGATTTTGAAAAAAATGACCTTTGACCTCTTAATGACCTTTGATCTCGAAAATATTTCAAATGTTTTGAGGATGTCAAAGGATCATTTCAGTTAAATTTTCCAGCTCAATGGAGCCTTTTGACAATTTGATCTTTGACATCTTAATTGACCTTTGTCTCGCAAAATATTTCAAATATGTGTAGAATATCTAAGATCATTTCTTTCTGTTAAATTTCAGCTCAATCGGAGCTTTTGGAAAATTTGACCTTCGACCTCCTCCTGACCTTTGATCTCGAAAATTATTTCAACATGTTTAGGGATGTCATAGGATCATTTCAGTTTAATTTTTAATTTTTTAGTTTTTTGAATTTTTGAAAAAAATGACCTTTGACCTCTTATGACCTTGATCTCGAAAATATTTGAACAATGTTTTAGGATGTCTAAGGATCATTTCAGCAAAGTTTCAGCTCAATCGAGCATTTGTAAGAGTTTGACCTTTGACCCTTGAATGACCTCCATTAACTTGTATGGAATTTATAACATGCACCAGTAAAGTAGCAACCATCTACCAATTAGAAGAACTATGTCCGTATTTGTCTTTTTCAATTTTCCCTCATTTTTTATTTTTTTTTACATGTAATAAAGAGTGGTCCTCTATTATACCATCTCGCTAACTAAATCAACTTCAATTATTCTTTTTGTTTTATTTCGCATTTTCTGACTAAAGGAGAAAAACATAGAACCGCCATACCTAAGCCATGTAAATTGAAACCTTCCCCGGCAAATGTAACGTCCTGAAGTACGCAATTTTTTTGCAATTCATCAATCGAGTAAAAGATTTTATTTTGTTTTTTTGACGTGATTTGCCGAACTCGCCGACAAATATACTTTAAATGCGGTTTCAAACAACCCAAGGGGGACTTGACCGGAAGGATTGAAAGGGAGCGCTGCAATTAAAATAGATATTCCCCCTGTTATGACGTCTCGTAGAACATCTAAGGTCAAAATACCGTTTCAACAAAAATAAATGGCCTGTGCACAAATGATCTAAATTATATATAATAAACAGTTTTTAATGATCTTTACTTGTTTGTTCAAGAATTTGGTATTTCCAAACAACTTTACATAAATTACAATCAGCTTTTAAGATTACATGTATACTTATTGTCCTCAAGAATTTCCACTATTGCCACAGAAGCGTTGCAGTTCACGATGATATGACCTCACGGCGAAGACTCCAAAATGACCAGCGCCCAAGTTTCATACAAAACTCCTCAGGTATTATTTCCAAGGGAATCGCTCAGTCCGAGGTAATCTTTTCGCAGCATTCAAGGACTACGGGGCTTCTTCCCTCGACGACAAATGTCCACAATCATAAAATCCAGGTATATACCACCATCAGTCTATCGCTATGTCCTCATATAGGACCACACAAGCACCGACAAACTGGAATCCTTTGATTCCAAACTGAAGCTCTTTGGTTAAAGACGACAGAGACTATTTAGCTATCAAGCTCCGGCGGCATCCAAAATATTAAATCCTGACCTAGATGTAGAACTCCAATCTACCATTATTGTAGAGAAAAACTAGCTATAATTATATACTGTATATCTCCATAGCTCTAGTTCAGCTCCTTTGATTTCAACTAGGCGGCGAACTACCCAAAATCTTCCTATTTATACTGACTTCACAAAATCCCATCTAAAAATAGACATTACAGAGTCATTCTTATGCATAAACATGACCTTGCAGCACCATCAAGTCAGATTTCACAATCTAATTACACATTTCATATATATAACTTTGTGGGGGATTTCCCCTAGTTCTGCTAATATGTGGATCTCAAAATCCTAAACAAGTTTTCTAAAGTTTAAATCTTGGGAATTCCCCACTTCCTTATTGTGCAAATCTTAAACTGATGTGAAAGTTAGCAAAAACAACTAGGGTATTCCCCTTTCTCTCTTTTATGTAAACAAAATCACTTGTTTCCCTGAGAATCTCTTCTTCAATCTCTTCTCAAATAAATTGAGAAATATATTTTTAAAAGTTTAATCAGAAAATGGAGGCCGATATAACGCCTCCCCTTAAAAAGAAACTTGAATGAAATGAAAATTTCCAAAATCAGGCTTTATACCTTTAACCAGTTTGTGGTTAACTTTACATACAGTTTACACAGTGGGCAAATTTTACAACTTTTATAATAAACTTGCATTGCTCCTTCAGTCTATATTACAAAATTGGAATACTAAATTCCTGAACAAAAATTTAGGCAACTCTGGACAAGGCATCTGCCAGACATTATCTTTTCCTTTGATATGTTCTGTATGTTCCAGATTGTATTCTGTAGAGTTCAACGCCCTCAGGTTAAATTCCTGTCAGGTGGAGTTTCTAATTATCATCCACAAAATTTCAATTAAAATGCAATTCATAATTTAGTATTGGGTAGCATTGTTCCCAAATACGCATCAAAGTGCAGTTTGGACTGGATCTGAACTTCCCATCTCACTACTACCTGGTCCCTGCGATGCGCAATTTGATTGGCTCTGTAAACGCCGAAATCAAGTCATGGGTTAGACATGGGTCTCACTAGTACATCAGAAATATGTTCTCCCACTCATTGATTAACTCTTCCAACTCACTTTGTTTACCATGTTGGAGGTGACCTAAGTTCTTGTCTAAATTGGCACGTATGTCAAATTTTGCATTTGACACCAATAATCATTTTCTGTGTTTTACATTGCTGTTTTGCTCATGTTCGTAAAACTCTGTGATGTCACCAGTTGGTCCCACAACTCTAGATGACTTACACTGTATGCCTTTTATGCATCATCTCTTTCTTATTATACTCTTTGAGCATATTTACGTCACATAATTGTCGACTTTTACGTCCTAACCTGGTGTTTGATCATAGTCCAAGGTCTCCCACCTTGTTCTCAATCTCATATGGTCCTGATACTTGGCTTGCAAAGATTTCCTTGTATTGGAAACAGTGCCAGAACTTTGTCACCCCGCCTGAAGAACTCCTGTTCCTAAGCATCTTTGTCCAATACCATGGTTTTCATATTTTTGCCTGACCTGTTTGAGATGTGTTTGGCACTTTGCAGTGGCTCTTTGGAAGCCTGTGTCTGAATTGAGCACATAGTCTACAACTTCACAACATGATTTTCCACTACAAACCACTTTTCTTTCAGTAGTTCAAGGTCCCCTTACTTTGTGACAAACACCAACTCAAATGGACTAAATCCTAATGACTCTTGTACAGCCTCCCTTGTCAAATAACAGGAGATGAACTCCCCATCCCAATCCCTCTCAAATTCAAAACCATAGGTTTTGATCATTTTTTCCAATGTTTGTTGGTACCTTTTCTAAGGCCCCCCTGGGATTCTGGGTGGTATGCTAGAAGAACTGTCTGGGAAAATTCCCAACTTGTCCATAACTTGTTGGAAACAACCTGACATGCAATTTGATCCTTGATCAGACTGAATTGATTTTGGAGGCCACTAGGTGAAAAACTTTGTTATAGTTTTCACTATATCTTGTGCCCTAATATTTCTCAAGGGTATAGCCTCAGTGAATCTTGTGGAAGCACACATAATGGTCAGTAAATTCTGATTTCCTGACTTGGTCCCTGGAAGTGGCCCTCACGCCATCTATTACACCCTACTAAATTGGCTCATCACATGCTGGTATTGGTTGCAAGGGAGCAGTAGGATTTTCTGATTGGGCTTGCCCCCATTTGACATGTGTGACACATCTTTACCATACTCAGACCATCTTTTCTGAGTGTAGGCCCCAAAAATGACTCCTAATTCTGTCATGGTGTTTTTTTCCTCACACCTAAGTGTCGCTGCCATGGACTATCATGGGCTATGCCTATCACTTCCCTATGGGATACCTTTGGCACTACAATTGATGCACAACCTCCATTCCTCATCTACCAGTGCATCAGGTGGCCGCATTTTCTCCGTGAGGAAACACCATTTTGTTTGTAGAACATACAGGAATTTGCTCGGGCCTTCCTGTGCGACAATGCCCTCTCACCGAATTTCCTAAGTGCTGGGTCGTTGTGCTTCTCATTTAACCAGCTTGTCCGGCTTAAAGGTTCTCCTTTACACCCCAACTCTATCATGACCAGCGGCTGGATTTTCATTGGTTACCAGCTTGTCACTTTTTTTTGTGGCTCAGGGGGCTGGATTTTCCCTAACAGGAATTGTCTCCCCTGAAGAGGGAAGATGACCTCCAAATTCCTCTAATTTTGAGAAAAAAGTATCCTCTAAATTTGGGACCAAAGTCCATCCTCGACGCTCTCCCTCATGTGTATGAGTATTTTGTCTCATCACCTGCTCACTCCATGTTTTTCCTGTGAGGCTTTCTGGCATTGACCTATTTACTGCACATGCTGAAAATGTCTATTTCTCATCAAACTTATCCACTGTACGGGCACCTGGAAACTATGGGATTCTGGGAGTACCTTTTCCCCCCTGCCCAATCATTCCCTAACAACATGGATACCCCTTTTACTGGGAGTTTCTTGTCTAACACCAATTTTTACGTTCCAGAAACCAAGTCTGATTTCAAATTCATTTTGTGAAGAGGGACACTCTACAATCCTACGCTAGCCCCTGAATCAATGCACTAGTTCCTGTTGACCTCTACATATCAAATGGAAGTGTATCTTCCAATATCAGGGACTGCGCGCAGCCCACTTGTCCCGCATGAATTCTAATGGTTTTTTTGGATCTAACTTCACCTGAAAGGGACACAAATCCCTCCAAAACAATGCATTAAAGTCATCCCTTACTTTTTTCTGTGTCAATTCCCTTTTGTGGGCTTTCTTGTTTCTGACAGAAGAATGAACTTTTGACCTCAAGTAACTGCACACTCACTTGGTTTTCTCACTTTGGCTCACCTCCCTTTTTGGGTGGATAGCCATGTATCTCCCAACACCCTGGACCCTTGTATGTCCTGGCTTCTTACCGTGCTTGCAATGTGAACTGTGATTTGGGTCCCTCCCATGCTTTTGAATTAGCACCTTACTTTTTCTTACTCCATTTTTTCATGGGAACCTGACTGGGATTTCCCTCCCTGAGTGCTACCATGAACGCTTTGTTAGAACCGACTTTGTTGTACTTGTTGTACCTACTAAATTCTTGGGCTAGACCTACTAGTATGACACAATTTGTGTTCAATGCATAATCGCTGGCTTTACGGCTGCTTCACGCAAACTGTCAAATTTTGTTTTCATCCAGATGTGTTTTTGATATCTGGATGTAGAACCTTTTTGAACTATTCCACTAACATCAACTCCCTATTGACAAAATTTTGCCCGACTTCTTTTGAGAGAAGCAGCGATCAAACATTTGTTCCTTTACACGGGCAACTTCAACATGGGTCTGGTCACCTTTTCTTACAAGACCTGAATTTTTTGTCTATAGCCTCTGGCACCATTCATATGCTTTGAGCAATGCCTGCTTAACCTCGTCATAATCACTAAATCTGTCTAAAGACAATGGGCACGAAATATGTCTTATTTCTCGGGCTTTACAATGAACACGTCTGACTGTATTAACAAGGTCCAAGACTCCTTGGGCCATTTCAAGCTATTGGCAATTTTTCTCAAAGTGTAAGAAGTATTTGCTACTTCTTGTTCCTTGAAATTTGGAACATGCGAATATTTTTCGGCCGCTCAAAACCAGATTTTCTTGGAGAGTCTGATGAGCTAGCCCTGTTTTGGTTTCATCAATTTTTCTAACTCTAGTTTAGGGCCTTCTAGTGTCTTTTTCTGTTTCATCTCCATTTCCATGTCCTTTTGTTTCATTTCATTTTGCAATTCATTTTCCTTTTTGTTGCATTCTTTTGCATCTGCATTTGCAACTTTTCTTTTTCCTAATTAATTTCCTTTTCTTTCTGTTCCTTCTGAAATTGCAATTTTCCTTTTCTTTTTTTTGGTCCTTTTTGAATTGCATTTCTATTTCTTTTTGCTTTTTGTTCAATTTCCAAACTTTTTTCAACTCTATTTCCTTTTGATTCAACTCTTTTCAACTTGAAGGCATCACCCGTGCCCTGTTCCAGAACCTCTTCTCTGATCTTTTCCAAATATGAAGTATCCCAAACATCTTCCTGGACAACTTTTCAATCAAATATTTTGATGACTTGCTTTCTCATAGCATGTTTTTGCCCATCCTAAATGCTTGCTAGTTTCAATTAACTCATCAGGCTTTTCTTCAGCTCATCAATTTTCTCCCAAGTTAATTTGCCCATGTAACACTTCTGTATCAAACTCCATTGTGGATTTGACTCTACAACACATATACTAACTTGAAAACCAAACTACATGGGTAGTACATGGTAATCACACAAATTTTGTATGCTAAATGTGCACAAGTTTTTTACAATTTTTTTTTTTTTTTTTTTTTTTAATGTGTAATTCTGAAAATAAGGCCAATTTATCTCAATTAATTCCCTCCAGGACGAGCCCCCAATTCTGTTATGACGTCTCTTAGACATCCTAAGGGTCCAGAATACCCTTCAAACACAATAAACGAGCCTTGTGCACATGATCTAAATTATATATAATAAACAGTTTTACATGATCTTTACTTGATTTGGTTCAAGAATTTGGGATGTCCAAAACAACTTACATAAAATTAACTCAATATTTAGATTACATTTATACTTATTGGTCCTCAAGAATGTCCACAATTGTTCCCAAGGAAGCGTTGCAGTTCAACGATGATATGTCCTCACGCGAAGACTCCAAAATGACAGCGCACAAGTTTACACAACTCATCAGTATTATTCCAATGGAATCTGCTCTTCCTGAAGGTAATCTTGTCCAGCATTTCCAGACGACGGGGCTTTCCCTCGACGACAAATGGTCCCACAATAATAAATCCAGGTAATTCCACCCTCACGTCTGTCCGCTATGTCCTCTATAGGACCACAACTGGAAATCCCTTTTTGATTCCACAACTGAAGCTCTTTTGGCTTAAAAGACGACAGCACATTTTAGGCTATCAAGCTCCGGGCGGCATCCAAAATATGTAATCCTGGCAACTAGATTTAGAACTCAATCTAACGCATTATTGGAGAGCAAACAAAACTAGCTATAATTATCCTGTATAGCTCCATAGCTCTAGTTCAGCTCCTCTGATTTCAACTGCTGCGGCGAGACTTAGCTCAAATCTCCTATATATACTGACTTCACAAAATTCCCCGTCTAAAAATAGACATTACAAGCATTCTTATGCATAAACATGACCTTAGCACCATCAAATCAGCTTTCACAATCTAAATTACCTCATTTCATATATATTAACTTTGTGGGGGAATTCCCTATGTTCTGCATATTTTGATCTCAAAATCATAAACAAGTTTCTAAGTTCACATCTTGGGATTCCCCACTTCCCTATTGTGCAAATCTAAACAGGTGCAAGTTGCCAAAACAAACAGGGTTATTCCCCTTCTTCTCTTATTATAGTAACAAATACTTTTTCCCGTGAGAATCTCTTCTCAAATAAATTGAGAAAATAATATTTTTAAAAGTTTATCAGCAAAATGGAGGCCATATAACACCCCTACACTCAAGTACAGACTATATTATAGGTGAAGCGGAGTTGTGACCTAATACCTGTAGTTTAGAAACCATTCCTATATCCTCCTATATCTCTTGTTGTATCCTCTGTAAGTAGATTTAAACCTTTTTTTCTTCGGAATGAATGTAAGGCCTTACCAGATAAAGAAATTCTGGCTCTTGCAGACCCAAGGTTAGGTGCATTCATACTGCCGTAAGACAAGGCGAGCGAGGCGACGTAGCGAGCGAAAACCGACCCCCCTTACCTACCACCCGATTTTGCACAACATGCCCCCTATCTCTTAATCTCTGCCCAGGTGACCTTGAAACACTATCTGTGTACACCCAATATGAAGCATGATTCAGGGTCCTTAGGAACATTTTGGTGTTTTATAGCTCTTGAATTGCGGGAGAAGAAGGATTTTTCTAGATTTTTGCACAAAAAAATAATATTTCTCTTCACTTCACTTGAACCCAATCTGTGTACACCCTATTTGCGGGTCTGGGTCATGGTTCCTCAGATTGAATTTGCTTAAATTGGGCCAAGCGTTTAGCACTAGAAGCATTTTTTAAGCTTTTTAAAAAAAACAAAAAAACCGAAAAAGAAGAAAAAACAGAACAAATACAATAACCAGCCGTGCTACTCACACGGCTGGTTAAAGAATCCCATGTGATGCAAGATATCATGGCAAAGGAAGTATAATGCTGGAAAACAAATACTGAGACTCTGTTGCTGTAAAGGGCTGTTACATTGTATGCCAAATCATATCAATATCTTGTGAATATCAGAAATTTTCCCTAACTTACCATTTTATTTATTACCTTGAGTTTCTTAAAGTTGCTCCACCCAATTACAATATATAATTTTCCTTTCATCCTAAAATACCTCAATTTCAAAATGGTGATTTCCATTTATAACACCCCATACCTTAATTCCAAAATTTTATTTCAACCTGATAATCCTATAGATTACTGTACTACCTTACTGACCCAAGTATCGTCCCTGCTCGAGTTATAAGGCCCCCATTTTTGAAAGAATCTGAAGAATAGTAAAAAATTTTTATAATCCCCTAAGTTTTTTGCTGGAATGCATGTCAATTTTTGTTACAATCATTACTATTTTTGGTAAAAAATTTTTTTTTTAATTTTTTAGGTTTTTTCTTTTTTTAAGTTTTTATACTTTTTTCATTTCATTTACAGATCTTTGTTGATCACACACCTTATTTGCCATGAATATATCTGGGTTAAGTTTAGTTTCTGAAGCTGAATGTTGGATGCTTGTGTGTTTTATGTTAGGGTGGAGATCCCATTATAATCCACCCCCCTAAATTCATCATTTCATGTAAAAACAGGTGGGACTATACCAGGGTCAGTACAGTAATAATTTCCGTAACTGTAATTAACATATTTATACTGTAGCATCTATGAAAAGGGTTCAGACCAAATTTATTTGTAGGCGAAATGAAAAAAATAAAAGTTTTTTGATTTAAAAAAAGTGATGGAAGGAGGTGGTGGTGTGTGGGTGGTGGGCAAGGCTGATGATCAGATAATACCACTTTCATTTTACTCCTTGGGCACTACCACCCATATACCATCTGTCTGATTGGCCTCATTACAGGACACACAGAGATGGGCCCACTGAGTAACCATCAAAATAGTGCATCTTATCTCTGGTAAACCATACCAACCAATCTTACAGTATCTCTGTTTGTTCATTGTTGGTGTTTTACCTGCCAAGTACCCAATCAAAATAATGTTTAGATGCAGTGATTGAATTATGATATGCTGATTACTGCTGCAGATTACCACAGGAAAGTGCATAATCGTTGAAAAATTGTATTTCAAGGTGCAGGAATTTGAGCAAGTAGATGTTTAGAATGGGTTTGGGGCTTTTTCTATATCAAAATGTGTTATTATATACATTAAACACTACAGCGAGTTCTCTACAAAAGGGTTGTTAAATTCAAGCTTGAAGCCTTATAATACCACTAGTCTTCTCTTCTAACCCTTAAGCTCAGTTGGTAGAGGACCTGCTTGGCATGGGAAGGTCTCAGTTCAACTCCTGGGTGGGGGTTTTAGGCCTTTTGTCCTCACTGGCTGTCATTATTGTCCCCCCGACTAAGTTTGGAACGGGGACTATGAAATGGTCTCCGTCCGTCCGTAATGTCTGTTATGTCCTGTACTTCCGTATGTCCGTATGCTTGTGAGAAAAATGGTACCCTGGAATTCCGTGATAAAAATGTTAACCCGTATGCCTGTCATCTTTTGAACGATATATCGGCACAGGCCCAAAATTCCTTCGCTTATGGAATTCACATGTCATGCAATCGTGCTGCGATTTGGAAAGGGTGTGATATAGGCGGCTTAGGTATGCAAATGAGCTATTAAATATTCATAATCTATGGACAATGAAACGGTCCTAAGATTGCAAAAATTCTGTTTGCCACATGAGTAATAAATCTTGGCATGCATTGTTTTTTGCGCTTTGAAAGTACATGATATATGCGTCTTAGTATGCCATGAGCTTAATTAAATATGCGTAAATCATGTATTGCTGTGAAACAGTACATCAGATGTGCAAATGTCTTTTGCACATAGAAGTAAACTTTGCACATGCAGTGTTTTCGCACTTTGAAAAAAAAGTGCACGATTGTATATGAGGCTTAGGTATGCAAAGAGCTAATTAAATTGCCCACAATAAATGTTTCGCTGAAACGACATCGGGATGTGCAAAATTCCTTCAATACAGAAAGGCTTATCCCATACGTCCTTTTGGTGCACATATGTGCGGTTTAGTTATGGGTTTAGGTAGGCAAATAGCTAATTAAATATGCGCAATTGATATTCACCGAAACGGTACATAAGATGTGCAAAATTCCTTCGCGACATGAAAGGCTTCTGCCATACATCTTGTGTGAACATGATGTGTGTGTTTTAGTTATAATGCCAACTGTCAGCTTATTCCTTACCATCAAGCTGCTTTATTTAAAGGTGCTAATCCAATACGTCATTTCTTGATGCATATACTCCACTCGCACTCATACTTCCACTGCACTTACTAATCTTCTTCACTCCACCTTTCAATTCTGACATGCATGGTTTAAGTGGGTGGTCTAGTGGTCTCGTGTTCAAGGGAGTGTGGTGTGCTATTCAGTTGTCACTTCCAAATGCATTCGCGCAATTCGCCGGGGACAATTTTAAACGCCTCGCGTAAATCGATTCGCCTTGTTGTTGTGTGGTATCGGAATAAAATCAATGGTGTAACTGAAATTGGTTGATAATACCAAAACTTGACCCATGCTGCAGCTGCAGTTGCAGGTTCATTCAACATCTTGTCTTTATCCAATTAACAAAATCTTTGGATCACCAAAATCTCTTGTGGTTAATCATACAGCAGCTTTCGGTTGACTGTATCTTACAAAGCAGCTATTGTTGTTTGTGTACTCTTATACAGAGCATCCTGAAAGTAACCTTATACAAGTACTCCATGGTTAGAGGGGAAATAGAGCACACTATTAATTTTTCTGAGGTGCTGGCTAGGTCCATAGCCAGTACCAAGTGAAAATAGTGTGCCTATTTTGCCTAGCTTGAACCATTAATATTTGTTTTGTTACACCTCAGTCCCGGCTATGGGGACGGGGTTTGTACAGAAATTGTCCAATCTATTTCCCTAGGGAAAATAGCATAGGAATCAACCAATGAAAAGCCTGATTAGGGTCATAAATATTAATGAGGTTTAATTATCTAAAGTACAACATAATTAATAATAAAGGGTTTACAAATTGTAATTTTTCCCCTGAGGCTTTCACTAAGAATTCAAAATGCAAAATGTAATGGAGGTTCAATTTTAAAGGGGATGGCCTGATGTAGTTTATAAGCTTTGATCTTGATTGAATGCTAATGAACCCAATATCCCATCTCTAAAGTTTCATGCTGTATTCCCATGGGTGTTGCCACCAATTTGAGGGTTCAGTGCAAGAAGGCCCCCATCTGCAATTGCTGCCACATGTTAGATTTGCATAATAACACTTAATACCAAGACAACTGACAAATGGCAGCTATTGCAGATGGGGCCTTCTTGCACTAAACCCTCGAATTTGATTTTGGTTATTCAAAGGTTATATGATGTCATTAGCCAATCAGAGATATGGTAAGAAAATCTTAAAGGTGCTAACAGATAGAACTGTCTATTTGATTGGTTGGTCAGAGGGTTAGATCTATTTTATTGTCTGTTAGTAAGCCAAATCAGATTATACTGTAAAGGGATTTTTAAAATGGCACTTTTTTTTTTTTTTTTTTTTTTTTTTTTAATGTTTATATTTCATATGTTTTGCAGTAGTTAAATAAAACAAATTATCATTATATTTATAGCAAGTTCAAAATATCTTTTAATTATATCAAAAGTTCCAAATATCTTTTAATTATTTATATCAAAAGTTCTCTGAATCGATGTTAAATATTTGTTGTAATAATAAATAGTCTCTTGGGAGCTTACAATTTTGTCAACCCTGTAGTAAGTTTACTTTGCAACACCCTGTATAACATTGTACATGTAGCTGTCCATTTCTTAAAAGCTTTTAAGATTTTGAATCTTTTCTCCTTAAAGATGATTCCATTTGAGAGCATCGTTACAAGTGGAGCCTGGCCACAAAGTGAGGGAGGCACCATTTATATCACTTAAGCGAGGCTTTTAAGCCAAGTTACAATATCTTAAACGGGTAGATTGATCTTGGTGGCTCATATTCAATAGCACATCTGTAAGCGAAAACTGGGGGCTAGTTAAGAGTTCAATTGGTAAGATAGACTGGATGTCGCTGGTCATCATGTCTTGCCAACAACTGAAGCGTGTAATGCACGTGGCCTTCGCAAATCCACTGAATAGGCTGACTTTAATAACAACGAAAGTTGCCAATATTGTACTTCAGAGTGGTTACTGTTTTTCCTGTAAGCCTGGGCTGGTTCACATGTTGGTTTTAAAAGTTTGATGATAAAATTAGCAAGGTGTGGGAATTTAATAATGTGGTGGATGAGATTTTGGTCCTTAGAATGACAAATGTGATGAGATCAAAGCGTGAGAATCACTTCACTCCAAAATCGTGAGACCAGGTACCTCTGTGATGATTGTTTTCCCTGGTTGCATTAGAGCCAGCAACATGTGGGGTCATTAATATGTCCTGAGCACTGGCCACATCCGCCTGCACATGACTCGCAGCCTCTCTTCACCTGCCGTTGTCCCAAGACCTTCCAAAGGGAAACCATCTGTCTTAATTCGTTGGCATCCAAATCGGGATAGCTTTGTGCCGCCATAACAAAGAGCATAAAAGGTGAAGCAATACAAAGGAACCGAAGGTGGGGCATTTGACTTGAGGACACGAAAAGGACTTTGCAGGACATGCAAGAAGGAACAAATAAAAATAAGTGTTAGTGACAAAGTGGTGTGGTGTGTAGTATGTGCATGCAGGGGCCGTTCCAGAGGGGGTTGTGGGGACATGACACCCCCATTTACAGAATTCTTGCAAAATGTGACTGCAGCAAATTGGTTTAATGTAAATTAGATGAGTTGAATATTTAAAATGAAATATTTTCTTGTTGATTTTGTCGGAAGATATTACTTCCGATTGTAATATTCAGTATAAATTAAATATGCCACATAACTGAACAAATTTGGAATGATATCCCCCGCTCCTCAGATTTTGATCCAACAGGTAAAAACAAAGTGTTGCCGGCAATACTGTCCATTTTACTGACACAATTTTGCTCACCGGGTATGACCCGTATTTACCTGGCAAGCGCAGGAAGCGGTAAATTTGAAATTGTGTTGGAGAATGGGAAAGTTTGGTCGGCAACACCCCCTACCATGAAAATGCCACTCTGTGCATGCTAGTGTGTCTGTGCATGTGCTGGTGAAAAGAACTTAACCCCTGGGAAACGACCAGATTGATTTTAGTTATTATAGAGTTAATAATGTAATTTAACCAATCAAAGAAATTGTAAGAAAAAAAGAGGAAAGGTATATTACAGGTATACGTGTTTTTGTTTGGTTATTTAGAGGTTATTGTGTCATATAATGAGCCAATAAGAGATGCTGTAAGAAAAGTGAAAAACCGAGGGGGTTCAAATCTGGGGGGGTCAAGCACATATGAAATGGATATGGACTAAGGATGGCACTTCCAAACCCAGGGACAGAGGACTAAACAAAGGGTTCTTTGGGTGAGACACATCCAAAATGCCCAAAAATAAGATTTTTTTGGGTGACATATTTGCAAATTTTTCCAAAAAGTGGGACCTTTTTGGAAAATTTTGCTAAAATTTTACCCAAAATAGGGGTCTTTGGGGGAAAATTTTCAAAATTTCCCAATAAGTAGGGGTCTTTGAGTGTCAGTGATAAAATTTTCAAAAGTAAGGGGTCTTTTGGTGACAGTAATGCTGAAAATGGGGTCTTATCAGCCTTACATATGTGTCACCTCCAAGACGGGGGTTAAATATGCATTATATCTCACGATCCCTGTGATTTCCAAACGTGGCCTTAGAGAGGAGGGATATAGGAGTTACTTGATCAGTGCATTAATAGCCAAATTACCTCTCTGCAAGTGCCAGGAGTGGCATCAAAGGCAGATAAGAATACTTTTAAAAAATGGAAGTGTAGTTGGCTGTCATATTATAAGTCAAGTGATGTAAATTGACACCATACGCGATTCCTACTGTCATCCTTTTATACCAATAAGATCTAAAAATATAGAGTGGTTATCATCTATCGACCAATTCAAAGTGTTACAAAAGGAGAAAAATACTGTTCAGTTAAAAATCTAACCCTCAATTGTAAAATCTGAGCTAGTTTTTCAGCACTTTCAAAACCAAGTGGGAGGAATTTAGTATTTGCCACACTTAAAATTCGGCCTTTAAAGGCGGTTTATTCCGTTAACGTTACGAATTCGTAGCCTGTGGCAGAATACTAAATTCTGTCCGACCAAGTTCTTACTGTCAGAGTGCCAACAGATGCTTATTTTGACACTTGTATCCAGTATAAGCATTGAGTACTCAGGTTTGACAGTTACCGCATGCCTGTGAAACATGCGTAATTCAAGAATCTTTATTTTCATTTGGGAAAATGCTCATAAATGCCCAAAAATGTTTTGACACAGAAAGAAAATATTGGAGTTCAAAATTGTGTTTATCATAAGAATAAATCCTTTATTTCTTGAGAAATTTTGCAGCAGGTGATGAGACATTTTTCTTCACAAGTTATATGAAAACATAACAAAAAGTAGCCACCTCTTGAAGAAAACTGCTTTAAACTTGTACATCAGCTTTGTTACCACCAATTTGAGGGTTTAGTGCAAGAAGGCCCCATCTGCAACACATAACAAAAAGTAGCCACCTCTTGAAGAAAACTACTTTAAACTTGTACATCAGCTTTTCAAACTTTCAAACTGAAGTAGTCAAATGATACCCAATTATGTCATTTTGATACCGTATTTGTATAAATAGCCCCAATTTTGTTGCCATTGTCACACACTGAATAAAAAAATGCAGATTCCAAAGTTGCACTGAGTAGCAACTCAAGCCAATGCATCCGCATGACTGGCTATGGATAACAAGGCAGTCTATACTCTGTTCGATCTCAAGTTTGGGGGTGACGTCACTGCGCGTGTTAGGTTTTGCACCCGAGAAACGCACGCGTCGACCTTGGAATCGCAGCATTTACGCATGCGAACACAGGCGGCACAATCCAAACGCTAGTGCAAATGCAAAGTCGGGTCATGACGCCCCCCCAAACTCGAGACCGAAACAAAGTATAGCAATAGAAACACCAAGTTAATGGGTACAAATGAAGCTTGGCAAACCTTTTGAATGGAAAAGTGCAGATATAAAGTGCACTGAAAAAGCACTCAGGCCAATGTGAAGGGCATTCTTACTGAGGTTATGGATGGACAAAAGCGTGCTAAAAAGTAAACACTTCATTGGGCTAGTTGCAAACTTGAAATTGGCATCTTTTTTATTGAAAGGGCGCATGGAACAATGGTGGGCTATTTATGCAATTGAGGTATGAATAGACCATAGAACAAATTTAGCATTTTGTGCTATATCAGTTTGATATACAGTGGTTTATGAAAAAGCGGCAGTTGCTTTCTAGTGTTGATTACCTGTGCCGTAAATAAAAATCTAGTCGTAGTGCCATGTGATTTTTCAAATTTTGGTTTGAAAAAAATTTTTATGGAAATTCTTGAAACTGTTTAACGCAATGACGTAAATAAAACTAGACTGCTAACGCGCCTAAATAGAGGCCTTCGTCTTTTCCCAAAAGTAATCATTTAATATATTCTCAAAGTTGATGCGTCTGGGGACACACCTGCCACAGGGGAAAAATTTATATTTGAGTTTTCACCATCAGTCAAAGTTTGAAATATGAAGTTTCCAGAACTTTTATTTTTTCGTCTAGTACACATATCAAAAGTTAGCCTTAACAATGTGACAAAAAATAAAGTAAACAAACAGATTTTTAAGAATTTCTTATTTTTCAAACTGGCCTGTGCGGGACATGGGGGTTTTCCCAGATACATAACATTTGAATCTGTCCCATGCAAAAAGAGTGCTCACCACGTAAATATGACATAGAGCCCACAATACATGGCAATGAGACTACTAATGTTACATGAAAATGTTTGTGTAAAGTTGATCATTCAATAAAAGCGAAACCATGCCCACAAAATTGCCAGCGGCAAATTACATTTTCATGTGTAGTTAATCTTATAGGAAAGGTAAAGAATATCAAGGAACAACAAAGGCATTAGAGGCATGATTTTGAAATCCATGGCAAAGTGGAATTCTATTGTAACCATGCCTAATTGTCATCGCACAGAGTATTTCGCCATATTAAATTGTATTACTGCACATTGTAACCCGGGCTTTAAAAAATGAAATAGCCAAGTTACACCTTCAGTTTAGATGCGCGGATGGTACTGTGTATTATGCATAGAGTGTGGTGATTTACAAAACCTACCCTTAGCTCCCACAAGTTCATAGATGTGTAAATTCAACTGGAAAATGGCATAAGTGGAATGTCCATCATTTCATTAAGAAAGTATCTCGCTTATTACAATAGATAATGAGATGAATAAAGCATAAATGTTACTAAGTAACTGAAAAAAACTGATAGAAAAAAAGAAAAATATTAAATAATTTTGAATTTTATAATTTGATAAATTAATGAATGTACCTTTAATTACACCAATTATTTCATTTAAGTGACCAGGGGGGGAGGGGGGGTAGGACACGATCTGCTCGAATTTGGGCATCGGGGGATTCCAAACGGTAATTTGTGAAATGTACGTGCTTTTAATATGGCAATATCGGTCCCAGTGACATTTAAAAACATTAATTTTAACCCTTTGCTCAAAAAGATCTTAGTATATAGATAAATTACCACTTAGGAACAAGGGGGGGTGCCTAGGGAACCCCCAAAATGTGTTTCGCGTGGCCGCTTTACGCGTGGGATTTTTGCCGCGAAATTTTGTAATTGTCTGACTTTAAATGCGCTTCTTTTCATACCCAAACAATTAAAATCGGCCAAACAGTAATAGAGATTAATAGTGGGGGTCCATGGAACCCCCCTTGGGCATAACGGAAGTCATTGAGAATATTTTAAAAAATAAGAATACGAACAGAGAACCAAAGCAAACTTTTTTTGCTGGTATATAAGTTCACAAATACTGTAAGAAACCATTATTTGTAACATTAAAAATAATTAACCCTTTAGGTGCTGAAAAACAAACATTCCATAATGTTGACGTTGCAAAAACGTTACTGACAAAATCTATGGGAAAGTGGAGGTTTTTGCAACACCGTAAAAAAAATACAGATTCCCTAAAACTGTGTTTGTGTTAAATCTAAGTCATTTGGTCTCTAGAATAGATATCAACAATGTTTGATGTAAGAGGCAAGGCCTCAGTTGAATTTTCCGTATTTTGCCCAATTTTCGCGTGTTTTGAAAAAATGTTTTGCCCCTAATTTGCCCCCCAAAAATAACAAATCCATTTTATTGATGATTTGGGGTGTCGTATGATCTTCACATGTGGATCTAAATTAGTGCAAAAATTCCCTCGGGAAAATGGTTTCCTTAGTGTGGGGTCCATGGAACCCCCCCCCTTGGGCACCAACGGGGTTGAAAACCCCTTGTCACTTAGTGTTTAAGAACAACTTAGTGACTTCAAAATACGTACGGGGGTTAGTGGATTAACCCCGCGCCAAAAAAGTGCAATTTCCAATAACTGATCTTTTAGATTTAACTATCGTGACCAGGCATAGTATTTAGTCAAGTATGTGTGTTAACGTTCGATATGCGTAAGAGCGCACGCCTACTGTTAAAGCAATATAGCACATTTTTTTTAATTTTTCTTTATTTTTCAAAAATGTGTTGGGAGATTTTTCCACGGGGCCATTGGTAACTGGCTAGTAAACTTATACCTTAACTGGTTAAGCTCGAAAATGTCTATGTGTCACAAACGAAGGAATGTGTCTAGAATAATTATTATGGGGATACACGATTAAAATTAACGGTGCTGGAAACGGCCTTCCAATGTGAAAGTAGCCAGGAAATAGCGCCATGTACGTTGTCTACGCTAATCATTAAGTTGTTTAATAGTTCGGGCAAGTCAAGTTAGATGTTATTTTCTCGAGGTGGCACTATTTCACATGGACGGACATAAACGTAGCATTCAAGCTCTGCGGTGAAGTCCAATACTAGGATCCCAATTCGAATTACAAAATCGCTTATTTTGTGATAAATACGCATTTTGTTAGCATCTCGTTCGCAGGTTAGTTCTAGACAATTACCAACGTAACTGTGCAACAATATTCAAATTTTGACAAAAATGGGGGCGCTCTTCAACAAAAAAAGGTGCCAAAAAGTGTTTTACAGTCTTTAAACAGACTAGCACCCCGGAAGTTGATGCTGTTTGAATTGGCGGTTGCTTTAGGTTGGCAGCTACCCCCCTGGGGAATTGAAGAGTCCAAATATTGAAGCATATCTCTCTTTCAGCGCACCGATTGGCTAGACACTAAAATAAGTTCAATTGTGTCACACAGCCGTTGAAGTTCATTTATTATGATAAACTAGATTAAAATAAAAAAATTCAATTGGGAACACTTATCAAAACTAAATTGGGAAGTGTTATCACTAATACATTCCTGTGAAATTTGATGATTCATCGCGGTCAAATATGATATTTATAAAGTCTAGTTTAAACATTTTCTCTGGGGGGCAAAAGCATCTAGAGAGGCTAACCTACAAATCAGGGCCTTTGTAGGCCAATATGGCATGGTTCCCACAATGGATTTTTCTGATTGTAATGGTAATATATTTTGCATGTCCCTTACCTAACAGTTGTGCAAATTGTGTTGCATGCTTCTAAATGTGCTCTAAATATAAAAGGACTATAGCATGGTGTCAAATAGCTGTGACCATTTGGCTGGTAGTTCTTGCAGAGTTGAAGTGTAATATTTTCGACACCTATAATGAGGTGGATTAAAGGGCATTCTGTCATTTGAGGTTAATTGAAATACATAGAACAAATTTAGAATTCTTTTTGCTATATCAGTTTGATATACATTGGTCTTAATGAAAAAGGAGGCATTTGCTTCTTATTGTTTAATTATACCTGTGACGTAAATAAAATCTAGTCCTGTTGAGTTGCCATTGTTATTTTTCAAATTTTTTGTCATTTTGAAAAATTTCTTATTGAAATTCTTGAAACTGTTATAACAAAAAAATAATAACAACGCAATGACTGCTAACACGCCATAAATAGAGGCCTTCCCGTCTTTCCCCAAAATTACTCATTTAATATATTTCCCACAAATGTATCGATCTGGGAAAACCTGCACCTGGTGAAAAATTTATATTTTGAGTTTCAACTATCATTGCCAAGTTTGAAATATAAAGTTTCCAAAAAACTTTTTTTACGTTTTTCTTCGATGATCCACATATCAAAAGTTATGCTTATACAATCTGACAAATAAATGGACCCATTTGCTCGATTTGGGCATCGGGGCTTTCCAAACTGTAATTTGTGGATTGCTACGTGCATTTACTTGGCAGTCTCGGTCCCAGTGACATTAAAACATTCATCTTTAAACCGTTGCTCAAAGATCTTAGTATATCATGAATAAATAAGAAAATTATTGACTTCAAAATCCATTCTGGGGTATGATTACCCCCGCTGAAAATAGTGTAATTTCCAATAACGGTCCATTTAGATTTAAATATTCGTGACCAGGCCTAGTCTTAGTCAAGTCTTGTGTGTGTAACCGTTCGTATGCGTAGATCGCCTCCTACTGTTAAAAAGCAATATTAGCACATTTTTTTGAAGGGCGCCCCCCATTTTTTTCAAAAATTTGGAGACTTTTTTACAGTTGGATTGGTAACTGGCTAGTAAACTATACCTTAAATGGTTACCTCGAAATGTCATGTGTCACAACGAAGGAATTTTGTAACTAGAATAATTATTATCGGGGATCCCCGTAATATTCACTGCTGCCTGGAAACAGCCTCCAATGTGTAAATAGCCGGGAAATAGCGACATGTACCTGTCGACGCTCATCCAGTAGTTTGTTTTAATAGTTCGGGCAAGTCAAATTAGATGTTATTTTCTCGAGGTGCACTATTTCATCAGGACGTACATAAACGGAAGCATTTTCCAGCCTCTGCCGTGAAGGTCCACTATGGATCCCCGAATCTAAGTACAAAATCGCTTCTCCTGTGATAAATACGCATTTTGTTAGCATTCCTCGTTTCGCAGGTATAGTTTTCCTAGACAATTACCAACGTAACTGTTGCAAAAATATCAATTTGAAAATGGGGTGCGCTCTTCAAAAAATGTGCCAATATTGTTTTTAATGTTTAATTAACTTTTTTAATTTTTTAGTTTTTCCCTTTTTTTGAATTTTGCTGTTGCTGTTAAGGTTGGCATTCCTACCCCCTTGGAATTGAAGCTTCCAAATATTTCAGCTATAGTCCTCTTCAGCACTCACCGATTGCAGAAACTAACATAAGTTCCATTGTGTCCACACAGCTGTTGGAATGTTACATTTAGTTATAAAACAAGATTAAAATAAAAAATATCAATGGCGACACACGTATCACAACTAAATTGGATTATTTATTCCACTAACTACATCCTGTGCACATTTTGAATGAATTTCATCGCGGTCAAATATGATAGTTATAAAGTCTGTTTAACACATCGTTCTCTGGGAATAAGCATCTAGAGGGTGGCTAAGAAAACCACAATCAATCAGGGCCTTTGTAGGCCAATATGGCAGGGTTCCCACATGGATTTTTTCTGATTTTTTAATGGGAATTCTATCTCTTGCATGTCCTACCTATATCATTGTCAAAATTGTGTTGCCCATTGCTTAATTTGGCTCTAAATATAAAAAAATGACAAATAGCAAAGGTGGTTCAACTAGCTGTGACCATTTTGCTGGTAGTTCTGCAGATGTTGAAGTGGAGAATATTTTTAGACACCCTATATGAGGTGGATTAAAATTGGCCTTCTGTCATTTTTGGTTACAGTTTTCGTATTTTTTATAGCCTGGTCAACATTCAGTGTTGAAAATTTTGAAGTCATTTGAAGGTTAGGTGGGGTGCATGGTATGATGTCCTTGAAACTTGTGGTGTAGTCACATTAGATACCAAAACTCTCATTTCTTAAACTTAAAAAGCCACAGAATTTGCGAGTTTTCAACTTGCAGTATTTTTTAAAATGATTACCCTCAGGCAATATCACAACATGAAACTAAAAAATAATTCAAAAAATTGTCAATTACACCCCCTTAGGATTATGATCAAATAAATTGTATACTTGTGATATTTTTAATTAAACAAATTAGTTGTCTAGAAGGGGAGTACAAATCCACAATTTTCCCTAACACAAAGTGGTGGACTGCCAAGGTTGTATTATTTTTTCTTAACTAACCAAATCTGTTTTGTTTAGCTAGAAGTGGGAGGAAAAAATCCACATTTTCCAAATACAAAGTAGATAACTGCAGTTTAGCAAGGTTGTAATTAATTCTTCCTAACAGTTTATTACTTTCATGCGTAGCAAAAGAACATTGTATAATTTCATCTTCATTTAATAGACTATTTGCAAATTTGAAGATCTCACTGGGCTATGACATTTGAAATCTGTGTAAGGGATATTGTCTAAATCTTAATCCAGGGAGCTTCCCGAGTTCCATTTAAATCTGCTGGACATGTTTGAACTTGATAGATGAAATGTAGTACAGCCTCAAAGAAGAATGATTAGTTTCAAAATGTTATCAACTCATGTGTATGTGATGTAATCAGTCAAGTGAATATTTAAGCAATCCAAAAATCGAAAGGGTCATTCCATGCCAAATCACCTAGAGGTCCCCAAGTGATTCCCTCAGATTTGTACAAAGTCCATGAAATTGTTCCATTGTGGGTATAATGAACGTACAGAACATTTAAGCTTCATAGTCAAAGCCGTTTCAAAATTAGGCCTGTTGAAGATTATCGGGGACCTAGACTTAAGGTGATTTTTTTCATTGTCAGAGACTTCCTATCTTATATGGAAAGGGGTTACCAAGCTGAAAATTTGGTATACTTCTAGGTACCTTTGCCCATTCTTTCAGAATCTGCAATCAGAAAAAGAGCATCTCATCCCTCATTGTGAAGTTACAAGCATCCGAAAACGCAAGTTTTAGCTAGCGGATATATTTAAAATTTTCAAGGGGGCCTGGTGCCCAATCAAATATCCAGGACTGACTCAAGTTTGGTGTATATAATTACATGAATATCATCTATACACTAGGAGAAACGGTAAAGAAAATGTTAACAAGGATTTATGGTAAGGTCCGAAAATGGGTTCCCACCACACACAATATTCTTGAAAAAAAGCGCCTCTTGTGGTGGATGGTTGACTCATGTGAACAGTTACTCAGATTCTGAAAGATTGGGCAGAAGTCTGTGAGTACGAAAATTTCAGCTGGCGTACCCCTTTTCCATTATAAGATAGGAGTCTCTGAAATGAAAAAAATCACCAAAGTAGAGGATTTTTTTTTGTTCTAGTAGGCTAACCTAAAAAGGGGGGGTCCCGAGTAATTTTTCATCAGGTGTAATTTCTAAACGACTGGGACTATAAGGCTAAAATTTTTTGTAGGTTCATTATACCCATAGAGGAACAATTTGATAGATTTTCTGAAATTTAGGTGATTTGGCATGGAATGACCCTAAATGTACTTCAAACACAGTTTATATGACACTTTGTTGGAAAGATGTATACATTTAAATGTAAACATTTGTCTCTATAAACAATGTGTCACAAAATGTTGACACATTGTATGCTCCATGTCTGCATAACGAGATTCTCAACTTCTTTCTGTACTATACCATAAGCCATTGTAAGCCTTTAGAAACCAGCTAGATTAGGCAACATGAGTGGAGAAAATAGACTTTCAGTCATTTAATATAATAATAGGATATGGTTTTGGTTAATAAAATACTCTGCACACACGTATGTAAGCACATGAATTCTTAATTGAGGGCAGCACACACACAACACATGGTCTCATGTACTCGTTTGTTTGCAGTGTATGATGCATGAGTCTCAATATAGCTTGTTTGCATGTTACATTGTAAGGCTTGCGGATAAGCATCAACTTCGATCTTGTAACATCAAAATAGTGCACTGTCAGAATCCTCTGATTTTTAGTGAACATAAGAGCAATGAGGTGCAAGGATCACGAAATACACCTTTAAAAGTCTGGGTGGTTTCTGAAAGGGGAGATAACTTTAGACCTGGGTTTAAACACATGTTAGTCCTACAAGAGGGCTTTTTTCCTTTCAAAATACGTGAAAGTTAAATGTAACGTGTGCGAAAATGCTCATGGATGGGGCTGTTGTAGCAATCCATGAGGAATTTTCGCACCCGTTAAAGCACACTTGAGGAAGTATGTTGGAACCAGGAAAAAAGGTCCCCTCAAGTAGGACTAACCCAGGACTATAACCCTGGTTTAAACCCAGGTCTAAAGTTAGTCTCCCTTTAGAATACCAACCTAGAGGTTAATCTACTAATCTTGAATCCTAATGTCAAATTTACGGGAAGCGGACAACAATATGGTGTCTAAAGAAAGATACATGTACCAGTTTTCTCATTTACTGTGTGAAATCTTTAGGAGAAAAGATGTTTGGTTTGGATGTTATGAGTGAAAAGGTGTCTCATTTTGGTTAACCGATATTAATTTAACACAATGTTCTTTGGGGCTTATAAAATCACAAAGATCAAGGTCATAAATTTAAAATGAACACTTTATATAATTAAATTTGTCCTTCAAGCTGATCCCTCTTTATTACAATTGTATTTTTTGTAATCCTAAATGTAGAAAAGGCTACACAGCCAACTTAAAAAGACCTTAACCCCCTGGCACTACTGGTCATGTAATTGGTTCTTCATAGGGTTATGCAATGTAATTGGCCAATGAGAGACATGGTAAGAAAAGCTTAAAGGCGCATGTAATATAGGTCTATTTTAATTGGTTACTCATTGGTTATATCATGTTCTATCATGTAACGAGCCAATCAGAGCTACTGTAAGAAAAGTTGTAGGCCTCAAGGGATTAATTTATTGCAGAGGTGTACTGACATCCTACATTGTATTATGTGGGATTTTAATAGCATTATGCATTGTGCACATACATTATGGTGTGCTTATTAGTATGCACCAAGGCAAATATGAAATCACTCCCCTGATATTACTTTGAGCAAATTATCAAGCTGAGCTAATTAAACTCTTTCCCACTGTATCACACTTCTCTAATGAGAATGCACTATTTGGCAATCTACCATAAAATCGGGCTGCTCAACTTCACGGCGAGGCCAGAACACGTTCGCTCACATAGTCATATTGACCCGATGTTGGCACCGGCTTCTTGTTACATACGAGATTGTGTTCTAACTCATGATTAGTGTTTACCAATCTCTTACAGCTCTGACACATTTCTCAGTAATACTTCAAAAAGTACATTTCACATGCTTCATTAATTAACCAGTTTGTATCATTAAGAACTCGTAAGAGCACACAAAAGTTGATGACATCATTTTCTGCCGCTGCTGATCGACATCTCTGAAATCTAACTGGCACCTAAACTCAAGTCTTAATATTGTACAACAAGTAAAATGGCAGGCACTCAAGAATATTTCATGATTTTGCAATTTCTGTAATCCTAATTTTGTAGTTTGTTAGACCACTCCTAAAATGGATTGCTGAACTTGCTAATAAACTTTTGAATAAGTTGCAAATGCTACCAATAATAAAAATGGCAGCATTTGTGCCAGCTAAAAGGGGCAGGAAATTTGCCCTCCCGTTTCTCAGACACAAGCCAGCTCCACTTCATTTTCTTCTGAAAGCAAAAGATCTGGAGGCCAAAATTATGCCCAATTCCCAATATTTGAGACAAAAATTGATAATATATTTGATTTGTTTTTGTTCCGAAGTGTACTTGCCCTTTTTATCTTTTTTCTGATGTCTTCAGTGAACAAGGAATTTTAAAGTTGCACATTTCTTATAGTGTAAATTGTGAGTTGAATTGTGAGTTGCAGTTGATTTAAGGCATTATCAGTTATTTGCTAAATCAGAAAATCTAAAAAATTGGATTTTTGCATGTCTGTAACAAGTATACGTATCCTATCATACCCTACATGTTATAAGACCAAAACCGAACTGATAAGAAAAAAATGGGATATCTTAGTCATTAGTGTCCGTGCGGACACTTAGTGCAACATGTAACTGAATAGAGATGAGATTCATATCTTTGAACACTGCTGTTTTCTTCTTTTCTGTCAATTTTTCATTTGCAAAAAATAAGTTGTGAGAATTATAGAGACTTATCCTTCACTTTTGAGCTATTCCTGCAAATTAAATATTTGGCTCTTTTGAGTAAATCACTGTCTTTATAGGTGCCACGAGAGATTTCACATATCAGGTGTACCTAAAAAAATTGAAAGCACTGATTTTTGCCCTAATGTAAAGCTTTCCATCAAAAATATCCCCATCTGAAAGGATTAAGCTGAGAAATGTTTCTTTGATACAAAAATTGTGACATTTCTAATTTTGTATAGGAGCAAATACGAAATACAGCCTATGTTTTATATTGAAATATAAGCAAATAAAAATCACCCTTTTCTGATCTCTAGGAAATTACTATTATGACACAACATTTGGGTGCTTCAAAATCTCTTGTTGCACCTTTAAGCATTTTGAACCACAGCTTTATTGACACTAAATAGAAAAATAATATAACTGACCCAAAGCATTTCCAGGGAGATTTACCACAACATACTCAACACCGACTACTGCAAAATAACCATATTCTCAGGTGTATTCCAGAGAGCGATTTGAGTTGAACCAATCCCATAATGCATTGTGTTATATTACCCTCAAAATTTTGATTAAAATATTATTTTCTCAATTTAATTTGAGAAAAGATTTCTCACGGGAAAAGTACTTTGTTTACTAATAGAGAAAGGGGAATACCCTAGAGTTGTTTGTACAAGGTGCACCTGTTAGATTTCACAATAGGGAAAGTGGGGAATTCCCCAAGATGTAAACTTAGAAACTGAGTCAACTTGTTTATGCTTTGAGATCAAAACATTGTAAGATCAGGGAATTCCCCATAAAGTTATATATGTGAAGTGATGTAATTCAGCTGATGTAATTTATGTGAATTCCAATTGGTCAGCTAGTGCAAGGTTATGTTTATGCATGATTCTGTGGTAATATATATTTTTAGACTTGGGAACTTTGTGAAGTCAGTATGAAAATGGAGATTTGAGTAAAGTCTCAGGGTCAGCAGTTGTAATCAGCTATACAGTATGGTCATAGCTACAATAATGGTAGATTTATGCTTCACACAGGGCCGGGATTCATAGCACATTCCATAAACAAACAAGACTAATTTGTGTATATGGACAAGCATTATGTACATGCAAAAAACACGATTTTTTTGGAAATCGAGGGCGCCCTCCTCAGGAAATCTCTGAGTCGGCCTTTAAGTAGGGTAGAGGCATCTGAATCCAGGATGCCGAAAGAAAAAAAAATTCACTGATGTTGCTGTTGGGTACCATCTGCACAGCTGGTAATTCAGGTGTATCCACATATGTTCTTAGTGTGGGAGGTAACTGGGTTGTTTTTCACTTCTATCTCTTGGTTCACAATATTCTTGCATTTCTATTGCTTATTTTTTGTACTCAAATAGATTTTTTTATCTATTGTATATATTGTATTTTTTTTAAAAAAGAAATATGAGCATTGCATCACGAGGTTTGTAATTCAGTCATAAACCCTCTTTATGTAAAATCAATACACACATATTCTAGCTGATTCTTGCATGGTACCACACTTGTGACCTTTGAAAACTCTAAAAGCGCAGTCTTTCTGGCATTCTGTCATTTTTGCAGGCTTTTTACAAGCGAGGTGTTAAATGAAAGCGTGAGACCTAGGCAAAAAATGTATGAGTAGCAAAAAAGAAGTCAATTTAAAAAAAAATGTTTATTTCAAAAAATGTTATCAGACTTTGGCACAATTGAAAAACATGCCCAGATACTTTTTGTGCCAACTGTATATTGGGAACAGGTGGGTTATTGATATTTTGAGGTCAATGATTTCCCAAAAGAGAAAACTAGTGTCAAAGATCAGAAAGGGCCAGGCAAACTATGCAAGTTCAAAGCAAAACATGTTCTAAGTCATCAGTCACTTGGTTGAAAAAAAAAAAAAAAAAAAATTATGATTGATGCCTTGCATAGTATTCATTACAATATAGTGATACAAAACTCAATTTGTTGTTTCATTTCACAAATTGTGCACTAAAATGCAGAAGATTGTCCTTTTTAAGGACTCGTCTTGTTCACTTCTATCTCTTGGTTCACAATATTCTTGCATTTCTATTGCTTATTTTTTGTACTCAAATAGATTTTTTTATCTATTGTATATATTGTATTTTTTTTAAAAAAGAAATATGAGCATTGCATCACGAGGTTTGTAATTCAGTCATAAACCCTCTTATGTAAAATCAATACACACATATTCTAGCTGATTCTTGCATGGTACCACACTTGTGACCTTTGAAAACTCTAAAAGCGCAGTCTTTCTGGCATTCTGTCATTTTTGCAGGCTTTTTACAAGCGAGGTGTTAAATGAAAGCGTGAGACCTAGGCAAAAAATGTATGAGTAGCAAAAAAGAAGTCAATTTAAAAAAAAATGTTTATTTCAAAAAATGTTATCAGACTTTGGCACAATTGAAAAACATGCCCAGATACTTTTTGTGCCAACTGTATATTGGGAACAGGTGGGTTATTGATATTTTGAGGTCAATGATTTCCCAAAAGAGAAAACTAGTGTCAAAGATCAGAAAGGGCCAGGCAAACTATGCAAGTTCAAAGCAAAACATGTTCTAAGTCATCAGTCACTTGGTTGTGTAGTTACCTACTGTACTACTTCACCATGGCTACTCGCAAGCGAAAATTTTCAGAAAAGGATGAAACTGCCATCAATTTTGATGATCAGAGTGAAGAGGATTTTAGTGAAGATAGTGATAATTATGAAGATTATGAATCAACAGATTTTGGATCCGATTTTGATTTTGAATTGGAATCAGATTTCGAAGAAGATGACAACCCATTCACTACAGTTGATGGCATGCCCAACACAAAGAGGGCTAAACATGCAGTCAGTAGTATTGGTAGTAGTCCTACTGCATGGACTCAAAATGAAGACAGTCACCTAAGTCCTTCAATGTCTACTTCAAAACCTTCTGTATTGGAAAGTGATGATAACTCTACTGATAATGAACAGTCACCAGTTTGTCATCATAGGCATCTTCAAACTATAAGTAGTGCAAGTAACTTAAGCAGTAGGAGTCATCTTCAATATACTGATACAGGTGCAAATCTTATGGGTGGTGGTGGTGATGATGCTGATAATATCGTAGATGACAATGAACAGGATGAGGATGATAATAATACTGCACATGGTGATGATAATAATAATTTAGATAATGAGGATTCAGAGAATGAGGATTCTGATTCAGATGAATTTCACAGAAGAGGTCATTCCAACATCCGAGGAAGACCACTTCAGCGTAGAAATGCAGGTGCATGTGGTGGTAGGGATCAAGCTCCGATGCGCTGGAAGAAAGTTACAACACATAATCCTGTCATCCATCCCTTCAATGAACAACCTGGACTGACTCAACAAGCAAGAGATAAGAGATAAATTACCAGATAACCCATCCCCAGTAGACTATTTTGAATTATATATTCCTGATGATTTTGTAGACCATATCACAGAGCAAACCAACAGATATGCTAAACAACTAAAAACAGCAAAAGATCAATGATGGTACTTTGAAGAGAAAATCACGTCTGCAAAAATGGGAAGACACTAACCGTGGAGAAATGAAGAAATTTATGTCTATTATGTTTATGACTGGCGTGGTAAAAAAGGGTACCTTCAATGAATATTGGAAACGAGATGATCTCCTTTGGACACCTAGCTTTGCAAAGATAATGAGTAGAGATAGATTTCTCCTGATCAAACGTTGTTTACATTTCAATGACAATACCCAGGCTCCAGACCCAAATGATCCAAATCGGGATAGACTATTCAAAATCAGGCCACTGATAGATCATATCAACAGAATATGCAATTTGTATACACCCCCATAAAAGAACTGACTGTGGATGAGTCGCTCATTTTAGTCAAAGGAAGACTCTTCTCAAGCAAACCATGGAACCAAGAGAGCCCGAGTTGGGGTAAAGTTATACCCCCTATGCACCTCTGACGGCATTACCATGGGTGTAAGAGTGTATGTGCAAGGCAATCCCATATTTGAAGACTTTCAGGGAAAGATACAGTTCACAAAAACAGAAAGATTGTTCTGCAACTTGATGGAAGACTTCCCGCAAGGTTATCACGTCTACACAGATAACTTTTACAAAAGTACCTCAACTCGCAAAGTACTTGTTTGAAAGAAATACACATATAGTGGAACAATAGTCCAAATTTTTCATAAGGACTTCCAACACAGGAAAGAATCGAAGAATCTTGATTTGGGCGGCGTGTCCATTATTCGGAGGATAAATAAAGCTTGCAGTGAAGGACAGGGAAGACCAGAAACCGAGAAAGTGGACAGCCCAAAATAGTACAGGGTTTGTCGACAATTGCATAACTGCACAATGACAATAAAGGAAGGATCAAAAGAGTAGGAATTCCTGTAGCAATTATAAAGCCCCAATGTTATGTTGAGTTATAGTAAGCACATGGGTGGGGTGATCTCACTGATCAGCAGTAGGAGTCAAAAGTATCTGTCAATGAAAAAGTCACTTCAAATGACAAACAAATTCATATTCGCTTGATGTCTCAAATGATGCTCCTGAATGCTCATTAAGTGTTTAGGAAGGATGAAAGAGCACCAAAAGCAAAAGCGTTCTGAGTTGGTTTGCAACAGAGGTGGCTCGTGCTTGGTCAGGAATGAATCACTACCCTCAAGCACAGGTTGTAAGAGACAGGCTGGATCAAAAACGCATATCGCAGAGAAAAACACCATGAGAGGAAAAAATAAACCACGAGCTCCACAGGTGAGATGCAGAGTTTGCTCAAAAGGAACCCGATCTGAGTGTCCAAAACCATATGCAAATCCTGTACAGATAACCCTGCGACTCCTGCTCTAAAAGCTTGCCAGGACCCTGCGATGTGCACTATTCAGAGAAGAGGAACTGTGGTAGGAAGTTTGGCACACACAAAAGGACTGTGGGAAACATTTATGATTTTCCAGTGTATTTGCACGAATGACAGCTTTTTGAATGGTGAATTTCAGAGTCTGCATTTTATTGGTGATGTTATTTTAGAATATTAACACTTAAGTGACCAAGGGGGGCTTCTGGGTTCCTAGGGACCCAAACCAAATTTTTTCCGCTGGCTCGCTTTACGCGTGGGATTTTTGCGCGATTTTTTTTTGTAATTGCCTGACTTTAAATGCGCTTCTTTTCATACCAAAATACTTAAAATCGGCCAAGCCGTTAATGAGTAATTAGTTCTGGTCCCAGTGGAACCCCGCTGGGCACTAACGGAGTCATTTGAGAATATTTTAAAATAAGAAGAAGAAACCGAGAACCAAAGCAAATTTTTTTGGCTGATATAAGTTCACACAGACATGTAAGTAAACCAATGATTAGTAACATTAAAAATATTAACCCTTTTATGTGTGAAAACAAACAATTTCATCATGTACGTTGCCAAACGTTACTGTACAAACTCTATGGAAAATGACGTGTATTTGCAACACCCGTAAAAAATACAGGATTCCCTAAAACTGCTGGTTTTGTGTTAAATATAAGTAATTTGGGTCTTCTAGAATAGATATCAACATAAAATAAGTTTTCAAAATGTTTGATGTAAGCACAAGGCCTCATTTGAATTTTCCGTCTTTTTGCCCAATTTTCGCATGTTTTGAAACACAATGTTTTGCCCTAATTTGCAACCAAAATACCATATCAATTTTTATTGCTGATTTGGGGTTGTCTATGATCCTTCACATGTGGTACTAAAATTCATGCAAAATTCCCTCGGGAACGTGGTTCCTTAGTGTGGGGTCCCATGGAGCCCCCCCCCCCTGCGGCACCAACGGGGTGGAAAACCCCTTGGTCACTTAAGTGTTAAAGCATACCTACATTTTTGGTAGGCGATATACCCCTTTAACTCATTCCGGTAGCCTTTTGTGTGGACGGTTCCCACATAAAAGTTTAGCATCCCATACAAGCATTTGCTAGCTGGGGCAAGGGCAGGTTAAATTTTCAGGAAATGTCAATTATGTGCCCACTTACATCCCGTGGGGGGGGGGACCCCGAATATGAAATGGATATGGTTGTAAGCTCACGCTTTCAAACCCAGGCATTCGGTGTCAGAAGAACTGGAAAATAGGGGTCTTTGGGTGAGAGACAGCCAAATTGCCCCAAAATAGGGGCTTTCAGAGTGACAAATTGGCAATTTTGTGAAAAACAATGGGGTCTTTGTGTGAGTTTTTTGCAGAATTTTCTAAAAAATAAAGGTCTTTGGGTGAAAATATTCAAAATTGTTCTACCAAAAGAGGGGTCTTTGGGTGACAGTTGTAACACATTTTCATGTCAAAATATCGGACAGACGCTCTGTTTGGGTGAAAACGATGCTGAAAAAAGGGGGTAATAACAGCCTTACAGACGCCATGGCTTTGCACAAGACTGGAAGCTGCAACCCCCCCCCGGGCTGATGACACTCGTCTTTTACAACTATTAGCCTGGTTATTTACAGGAAAAAAAGTTTGGACATAGTTTTCACAGTTTTACACAGACCAAAAAAAGGGTCTATCTCAGTTTGAATGGACCAAGTTTTGCGTATGTGTTACCTATATCTGTGTAGCTCAGGTGAATAAGCTAGCACCGAAGATCAATATATTCCTTGATGGATTACAATTTCTCCCTTTCAATGTTCTTGATGTATGAATAGTATCAAAATTTGATGAATTCCCTCTTGTAATCCAATAGTGTATTTTGCCCAAGGCCCTTCAAGAACACTCCCACTCTCCTTGTTTCCACCTCCCACACTCTTTTATCATAATAAATATCGTGAAAAAATTGACCCCATGTGAAATAAACTAATATGGAAGAGGGATTTCAAAGGGTTTATATATTATACATCTAGTAATAAACTACTTTATTTATCAATGAATAAACACAATTGTGACAAGCTGGCACTATTCATATTCATACAGAGTGGTCTATTTCAAAAGCTGAGTTGTAAAAGCAGTGATTTTTTTTTCTCGTATTTTGCAAGGACTTCTTTTATGCAAATGCCTAAGAGGCAAAAAGGGATTCGGCACTCACTTCATGTTTTTTAGTCTTGTCTCCCAGGAGAGATCAGAGGAATAACGGAGAGGAGCAGGAGAAAAGAGTGCAGATCGGAGTCGATTATATGGCGGTTACAATGGGCAAAAGTCGCTTATCGCATTCACTTTTTTAATGACAACTAAGGATTACCATAAAATAATTTGTGTTGTAGTTGTTTATACACACACAGATTTTGAATCGCATTCAGAAAAATGAATTAGTGTTTGCTTGTTGATAGGCCGGACGTGCATGGCCTTGAATCGGGCGTCATGCTCAGTAAACTTGAAATCAATAATGACTTTCGTTTAAACTCAAAAAAGTCAAATACAATATGACTTACTCGAATTCACCTCAAATAAATGATGATAAAGTCGTCATTGACTTTTTGAATTGCGTTCCAATTGTGATACGGTTTATACTTGTCACGGAAATAAATTGATTACTACCATAGTGAATTCGACGACGACTTTTGCCCAGTGTAAACGGCCCTCTATATTGGAGGATTGTGAGGGATGTACTGTAAACTTGGATAATTTTGGAGCCGAATTTTCCACCATGGAAAAAACACGGTATTCTTGTGTTGTGCTGTTTGCAAATTGACCATCACAGCGCTTACTCTCAGTGTATCACTGGCGTACCTGGGGGGGCCTTTGGGGGCTAAAGTCCCCCTCAAAGTTCTCAAGAAAAAGAGGAGGAAGAAAGAGGAAGGGAGAAAGAAAAAGAGGAAGGAAGAAGAGGAAGGGAGGAAGAAAAACGCAAACACGAGAAGGAGAACAAAGAACGCACCACATTAGATTATGATTTTTGATTGGTGTATGAAGTTTATGTTGATTTTTTATGCAAAATGCAGGATCACCAACAAGGGTCGAAGAAGTATGCCCAAAGAAAGGCGTTTTCATGCTATTGAAAAACCCTAAAACCTCCGGAGATTCCAGGGGCCTCTGGCCCCTGGACACCGCCGGGGGACCCCTGGACCCCACTGTTAGTCGCTCCGATATACTTTTATAGGGTTAAATTTTTGGGGGTTAATATTTTTGGGGTGTAAAATATCTTGAATTGAATACTGTCTACTAAGGAATCACAATGGAACTATGTGATTTTTTAGCAATCACAACTGCAGGGGTGTGATTGTCAGGCTTTTCCTATTTCCGTATTTTTTGTTCTCCAAAATTTCCGTAACTTATTAATTTCAGCCCGATTCTAAGCCCCATTTAGGTAAGTCTTACACAGTTTTTCAGATTTTCCCAAATTCAGGATTGGACACAAAACTCAATCACAACCCATGAACATGGTAAGAATGGCTGGAGAGGGTGAGATGAAATTTTGAAAGCATGATTTCACAAACTGGTTATTGAATGAAAACATGATGTAAATAGCCGATCAGACATTACTTATGAAAGGAAGCCAAACACAGTGCACAGAAAAAAGTATGGAAATAGCCATTAGTAAAGTAAACAAGATTACATTTATAGGTCAAAATCTAGGTTGTGTTATTATGGACCAACAACTATTTTTCCTGACATGGGTAGGAAAATTTATGGAGTGTAAATAATTTTCATGTCTGACTCTAAATTGCAAGTGTTGGTGGGTTGGAGAGAATACAAATCAACTGTATAGTCCAAGCGGTTGTTCGCCGAACTTCAAACGTGAAGCTATGTGCATACAATCATTACAAAGGTCATGCCTCAGCTCGAGTGAACAATTAATCCACATCACTGTGCAAGTGTATAAAAATGTCTATTATGTAGAACATACGAGGTTAGTCTCATGTAGAGTTAGTACAAGTTTCGCGAACGGACCCCAGTTAGGAGAAGTCCACTTATAGTTTCTGACCAAACCAGAGCCCCCATTTGGTGTAAACATTGGTCGGGGGGAGGGGGGGGGGCTGACCCGAAAGGTGGTCGGGTGTACGGGTATGGGCGGCCCTTAAGAAACTCCTTTTCAAGCATCTCCAGCAGTTTGCAAGGGGTCTCATTTGAGCATGTTTTAGTTCAAAAGACCTCATTTCAAGCAAAATATGATTGGTAACTACTTTTGTGCCTAATTTGAATAAAATTAAGTTCTCAAGGGTTCAATTGTCAATTTGCAAGACCCCTTTAAGCAAGTTTTGTTCAGTTCACAAGACGCCACACCCCTACCAAAGAAGTTGCGTGCCCCCCCCCCCTTCCCCGGGCATATGGTAGGTACTCTGTGGGTACCCCTGGTGTGACGGAGGCTGGCTCTTGCGCTTCCCCTGACCAGTGGTGTGCAGCGATATAAAAATGTATCAGCATTACTGGCAAGTAATTATTAGCATAATTAAGCCTAAGCTAAGCTTAGAGACACTATCAGTGAATATACCGAAAGTCGCAGGATAGCTGCAAGAGCATTTTGTGATCACAGCTCCCCCCCCCCAAATGTACTGAAAGAAATTGAAATTTTATATTATGGAACCGTTGCCCCAATTATTATGGAGGTGCCGAGATCTTATGTGCAAATCAGTCACCGGAGAAGAAATTTGTAGTGCGAATGGTAAGGCTACATTGCATATGTGGCAACAAAAACGACTGTACATTGCAATCATGGCAGATTGTGGAATACGAAAATAACATGTTGACATTTTCTCCATTGTATGTATTCCGTTACCCCTTTCAACCTTCTGGTATGTTTGCTTTGATGGTATATAATATTATCCTGATTTGGCCATGCCATTGAGCCCTTTAAATTTCAGTACAAAATTGTGCTATCGGTTTATAAGTGAGGTCACTTTTTCATGGAAAATGCGTGTAGAGTAGGGGCCGCTTCCAGAGATTCTCTACTCTGACAAACCATTAATGCCCCCAGGATTTGGAAGCCCCCCCCACATCTTGCCCCCCCCCCCCCCCCCTACGATTGAGACACATCTGCCAATGTAAACAAAAATGATTAAAAGAAAAATTCATGTAAAAAGTACTTGGATGTGCTTGATTAAATTAAATCTCATAAAAATTATAATATAACTCTCCGCACTAATTTGAACAATATATGATAAGCAATGCCACCTGGCAGACCTATAATGTACCAGAAAGGAATTATAACACTGTTTTAGTGTAAATGACATTTTCCTGATCCATAGCCTCATTCCCCCGTCTTATCCCAAAAAAAAGTTGATTTTTTTTGCACGGTCGGAGACCGTGCTTTTGCTATGGGTTTTAACCCAGAAGTAATATCTTCATGAATTTTTCCATAGGATTGCATGGACAACGAAATACATGGGTGCCTTTCTAGAAGTTTCGATTTATGAATTGTGTGATTAGTGTTAGAAAAAAAAGATTTGTATTATAGATCCGTATAGGTAAAGATAAAAGTCACGAATGTGCATTGTAGTTATTGTTCTTCAAGATTTCCAAAGAGTTAAAGATGTGTTTACAAATCATGAACATCTACATGTGAACATGCATACGAAAACACTGTACAAATCCGTATATGTTTCTTTTTCACCTGTTCGACTACGGCGTAATGAAGCACTTGACTAGTTATAGAGGGAGTGATAACAACTTAGGCTAAGACCTACATTAATGCTCGGAAGAAGATTTTTTTGTTTGTTACTAATTACAGAATCAGTGAAGCGGCTAGCTCAAGTTGTCTGGCACGCGTATATCAGAAGTCTTTGTTCTGTATCAAAATAGTTCGGAAGTTGTTTTTGATTCTGACAATTAATCTCTGTCGTATTTTAACTTGTTAAAGATGTTTGTAAAGAGCAGCAAAACTCGCAGAGGAAAATGTAAACGGAAGCTTCAGTTGAGTGGATGCAGTGGATTTGAACAGTCATTGTTTCTGAGTTTCCAAAGATAGCGAGACTTGCATGTATACATTGCTGTTATTGTTCCTCAAGTTTTCTGAAGTTTAGACGTATTTCAAATCTCCTACATCTTACAGCACAATAGTACAGTCGCCATTCCCTCCAATTTCACCTTGGTTTAATACTGTAAACATACTGTAATAGAACTTATTTTCTATTTATTTTTACCCTACCTTGGATAATGTTATGTTCTACCTTCCATTTTGGTATACTAAATATATCTTTACTATTAGTTAACTATTGCACTGTGTCTTATCAGTTGTATAACTTAGATATCAAGTTTTTCACTTAACCTTAATACATCATAACTTGCGTTTTTTAAAATTATACCACAAATATCGCCATACACTGCTCGAAACCTTAACACTTAATTGACCATGGGGTCCCTAGGGGCCCTCCAAATTTGTTTTCGCGCTGGCCGCTTTGCGGGAGTTTGTGCGCCGAAATTTTTTTTGTAATTGTCTGACTTTTAATGCGCTTCTCTTCATATCAATAAGAAAATCGGCCAAGCCGTTATGAATGTAATTAGGGAGGGTCCCATGGAACCCCCCTTGGGCACTAATGAAAAAGGAATTCATCTGAGAATATTTATAAAAATCAAAGAACCACCCAATTTTTTTTTGCTGATATTTGTTCACACATATAAGTAAACCATTATGAACAGAAAATAATTAACCCTTTATGTGGCGAAAACATCATTGCATTTAGGATTTGCTAAACCGTTACGGTACTGTGGCAAGTTCCTATGGGAAAATGACGTTATTTTGCACCCCCGTAAAAATACAGGATTCCCTAAAACTGGCAAGTTTTTGTGTTAATATATGTTATTTGGGTCTTCTAGAGTAGATATCAACAAAAATAGTTGGCAAAAGTTTGATGTAAGCGCCAACTGCATGTGAATTTTCCGTCTTTTGCCCCATTTTTTCGCGATTTTGAAAACAATGTTTTGCCCCTCATTTGCAGCCCAAATAACAAATTTATTTTTTGCTGATTGGGGGTTGTCTTTTGACCTTTCACATGTGGTATAAATTTCGTCCAAAAATTCCCCCGGGAAGTGGTTTCCTGGGGTCCCATGGAACCCTCCCCCCCCCCCTTGGGCACCAACGGGAGTGAAAACCCCTTGGTAACGTAAGTGTTAAAGCCGACTCAAAGATTTCCCAATGAGGGGGACCCGCACTCATTTCTCAACAAATCAAGTTTTTGCATTTACATAATGCTTCTCCATATACTGGTCACTGATTAAAATAACTATCTCAAATCAAAGTTCTTCATGTTCACTCACAACTTTATCATAAACTCCGGATCCCAAATTTTTGTTAAACACCAAAAAAATAAAAAAAAAAAAAAAAAAATTTTTTCCCTAAACATTTTTTTTTGTGCACTGGTATACTGTACATCTATGCGTACTGCATGAAAACAAAATATCCAATCCATCTCTAACTTTGAATTAAGCATTTGAGGTGGCTAGCTTTCGATCTAGATTACTATTTTAAGTACAACACAACAATTATATTCAACTCTCTGAGTCGCATTAAAACTAGCACCTAAGAACATAAATTAGTATTAAAGTCAAATTTTCTGTGTGAGTCAAAATGATTGCGTGAAAATATACCCTCTGATATAATTTGCCAAACCGTATGCATTGTAAGTATAGACTCAAAACACCCTCGGAAAGAGAGTAGAAACCCCAAAGGAAGGTACTGGGATATAGCAATCTCTGGGAGGGCGGGCTGGTTGTAGGGCTATCCACTCGCCTTTCACCTATGCGGCCTGGGTTCAATCCCCTGTGGATCCTGTGTCGTCCGTGAATTTGGTTGCCGATACTTACCCGTCCTCGCAGTTTTTCTCTGAGTACTTCGGTTTCCGCCTGCATCTAAAATTGGACTTCTTCTCCATAAACCCTCCTGTCCTTTCTGTGTTTACTCGTTGTGTTGTAACATCCTTAGGCGCTCCACAGCGGCGCCCTTACACTTCGGTGGATTTGTCGCGCGTTATAAGAATTAAATATTTTTAAATATGAATTAATATTATTATTACCACATCCATCAAGTACTCCTCCAGTTGATACTGTAATCATATATTCGTATATTCCTTAATTTATTTTTGCACTTTCATTTGTAAACCAGTATCTTTTTGGCACTTAAATTTTGTAAATATTATTAGATCATTTATACATTCTGATTGGGGTACTTTCCCTGTAGTTTTATTACTAACCCCTATTAAATACACTGTACTAGAGTCTGATTTTTTCTTTCCTGCCTAAACGCATATTGTCGATGGCACGCACATCTGCCGGGGGGATGTGTTGAGATCAAAACAAAAGCGGTATTAACAGCTGAAAGCTCAACTTTGTTCACAGAATTATATGCTGTAAACCATTTACATAAGCCTTTGTGTATCGATATTAAGATTCCTACCGATTCAATTTAATAGATTTCTTACAGTCTGAACCGCTATCGATTCCTTTGGTTGGAGTCAATCAAAGAAGGGATAAAGTGTCATGAAATCGAGACCCGGTGAACCGCTTAAGCTAGGATGAGTAGGCCCCGTAAATATTGTAGTTCGTTATGATTGATCAAAACGTTTAGTATTGATTGGACAAAGACGTCAACATTATTTCTGGAACAACGAATACTGTAAACCATCGTAAACGAGGCTTAAACGTGTCCCAGATTTTCTAATATTCCTTAGTGACGAAAACTACTGAATGAAGGAAAATGCATCAAGCAAGATGTTTGAAAAATAAAAAGTATACTGGAAAAACACAACCACATATGCATGTAATAATTGAAATTCCTGATGTGGTTTTAAAATGGTGGGAGGATTCTGATAGAGATTCTTCCTCGTTCCTGCAATGACAAATAAATTTTGCGAGTATAAGTACTTACGCGTATCATTTTCTTTTCATATGTTGATCTTCGTTTGTTTAAGATTGATGTTTGTATTTATTCGTTCATTTGGCTTCAGGACATTTTTTAAGTACGCCTTACTGATCTCGTAACATTAGAATTTCTATTGATTAGTGGGTAAGCATGCCCCTCAGAACGAATGGAATCGTCTACACCCCCAAAAACTTTAAAAATTGTGGGAAAAAACTTGGGAAAAAAAAACAGGAATAAAAATCCTACTATAGTTTTCACTTACAACTTCAAACAATATGCTAGAGTAGGAGCCTGACATCCTCCCAGTACAGTGTATCTCCTAAACTTGTTTATACAACTTGTTATTTTACCTTAAAGTGAATCCAGTGAATAGCTGTAGTAATGTTAACCATTGTATCAACAAATGACCACTTCATGGTTATAAATCATATATGCCATTGTACAACATCATCTAGATAAACCACATCTAGGACCTATAAACCTATCCTTCTTCTTTATTTCCTTGCAATCCTGCCTGGCATTTCCTTCCATATTGCAATACTAACAAAATCATTCACCATTTTTTACGAACTACCATATCTAACTATATTGCACAAAATTACACCTGCACAAACAGGATTCATTTACGATTGACCGTGCAATTCCTTTTTCATGAATTTTTTTCTAATGAGTATAGGACTGAGCCTAGTGCATTTTTCATATAATTGTCATCAAGCAACCATATATGGGTCCATGCAGGGGGTCAGAGCGTAAGACTCAAGGACTGTCTGTGCGGACCCATGGTCAAGTGCGATTATCCTGACCAATGCACTGCATTGTGTTAATCCATCATACACTTAGAAAAGAACAAAAAATACTGTCATTTACAACACGCATTTACTGAAGATCATCATTGTCATTTTTTGTCTTGACATTAAAATTTGGCATAATATTCTTTGATCAAAGGGTCACTGCAACTGGTTTTAAAGCAGTGGTGCATTATTTTTGTAGAAAGATAAAACCGAACTTTTTTCTGATGTTTTGTTCTAAAGCACTAAGATAATGCTTCAAAGGTAGAACTTCTTTTAAGTCGAAACGAGGACTATGAAAAATTAACATATTAAAGAGACACAAGCACATTTCCAGAATGCCCCCATTTGTTTTTAGCCCCGGGTTTTTTTTATATGGAATGCCTACCAAAGGTATTAGATCACACCTGAAGTGAATAAGCCAAGTACACCATCTTTGTGTGAATAAGATGATATTTAGGATGTTCACATCATGCATGACAGAAATCAAAGCATGTTTTTCATAGGGCCGATGACGATGGCAGCCAAGGTTCAAAACATAGTTTTTGGTTTGCTTTTTACTTGTTTGTCCATAACTTTGAAATTTCTCGGTAGGTGTTCTACACCCCATCAGTGCAAAATTGCGAGACATTGGATCTTCAACTCCTTTCACTTTCAGTAAGTTATATTGAACATTGTTTCGTTGACTTTTCTGAAAAAAGACATTAAACTTCTTATTTCAAATCCAACCATTTATGAAGCTCAAATCGTGAAATTAAAATCCCATTCTGTTTGCGAAAGTCAAACTCACATGGGCAGCTATTTTACAATTGGATACAAGTTTACATTGGCTTAGCATCATTGAATCGATGCATCAGGGCGTTCCTGATGTGCTCATTACTTCCAACTTTTGCTCGCGTGCACTGAACAGCACAGAACCATATGCAGAATATCGAAATTACCCGCTCTTTTGCAGTTCAGCCCATGTGAGTTTTTTTTGGGTTTAAAAATGCATTATAATAAAAGGAAAAATGACTGGTCATTCGACTAAGTTTTTTGCTTAACACTCCACCTTAATTGAGAATGCTGCAAAAGATACACTTTGTGGTGATTGGTTAGGATTGCATATCAGCAATTCAATGTTATCACGAAATCAAGTGTATTAAAGCTGACTCAGAGAATTTCCCGAAGAGGGCGCCCTCAATGTTTTCACAAACAAATTTTGTGTTTTTTGCATATACATAATTGCTTTGCCCATATATTAATCACTGTGTGAAATAGCTAGCGTAAAAGCGAAGTCCTTCATATAGAAAATCCACAACTTTTATAATTTTCCTTCCGGATCCGGAATTTTTTGTTACCACTTAGCCGATGGCACGTATACTACACATAAATGTGACTGCAAGAAACGAAAGATCCGATCATCTCAAACTTTGGATTAGGCAGTTGCAGGTGACTATCTGTAGTTCTAGTTGCTATTTTTTCATAAATAAACGACAATAGATTTCCAAAATCTCTGAATAGCCTTTACCCTCGTCTTAACAAGTCTTTTTTTGTAACCGTTTCAAAGGTGGTGTTTCCACCCCCACGCGAGAATTGGTTATAAAGCATCCGATGCTTAGAATTTTGATCCCATGGATAGCTATGGTCCTCCTCTTTCCATTGACCAAAAAAAGTACAACATACTAGTCTGGCGCACAATTACGTCTCAAGTCCGCGATCGCAAAATGGATTTTCGACCGAAAATAGGGAAAATCCAATTTTGCGCTAAAAATCGCAGGATTCGGATTTTCATGCGGTTTTCAGCTCGAAGATGGCATTTGGCTATGTTGTCCCCGCCGAACGATTTTCGGAACGGGGACTATGAAATGAGCAGCGTCCTTTTTCGTCAGTTTCGTCCGTCCGTCCGTCCGTCCTGAAAAAATGTTAACTCATTTTGAACACGATTTATCTGGAGTTCCGTAAGGGCGACAATGAATGCAAACTTTGTGGAAAAAGCGGGTTGATGAGTTCTTGATGTGATTAGATTTTGGCTAAAATATGCTAATAAGTATCTAATTTGCATAATTTAGAAATGTTCCTGCAAGGCCTTTGTACAAGTTTTTCTGGAGTTCTGTACGGTGTATAATAATGTAAGTTGGTGGAAGGAGTGGGTGAAAGAGTTTCTCAACCTACTTAGATTTTGGGCGTATTTCAGGCGAATTGAGTATGCAAATGAGCTATTAAATATGCAAAAATCAGCGTAATTGCGATCATTTTTAAACGGTACATCGGATAACTCAAATCCCTGCTCTGCATGAAAGAATTCATGGGGCACATCTTTTTTGCAATATGAAAGTATGTGATATTCGGCGTAGGTATGCAATGAGCAATAAATATGCTAATTGCTGTATCTCTGAAACGGTACCTCGGATATGCCAATTCCTGCGCTACATGAGACTACTATGCCATAGGGGATTTGCAATATGAAAGTATGTGATATATGCAGCATTTGTATAGGCAAATGAGCTTATTAAATATGCAATTGCGTATCCTGAAACGGTATGTCGGATATGCCAAAATTCCTTCGCTACATGAGACTACTTGCCAAGGTGAGGGGGTGGGGTGTATCAGGTTTGGGGAGGGGGTGGGGTTTGGGGAGGGATGGGGTGTTGCGGAGTGTTGGGGCAGGGGGGTTGCGAGTGTTGGGGAGGGGTGTTGTGTTGCAGGGAGTTGGGGGATGTTGTTGTTGCAAGGGTGTTGGGGATAGGGCATGGGTTGCATGTTGTTTGGGATGGGGCATTGCATGCTTTTGGCAGGGGGTAGGGTTTGCGGGGTGTTGGGGAGGGGGATGTGTTTCGGGGTTGTTCGGGGTGTTGGGGAGGGGATTGGCGGGTTGTGGATGGGAGGCGTGTTACGGGGTTATTGGGGTGGGTGTGGGTGCCTGTGTTGTGGGGGGGGGGGCGGGGGTTGGGTTTTGAGGGTGTTAAGGAGGGGTGGGGTGGTTTGCAGAGTTTTGGGAGGAGGTGGGGTGATGGGGGTGGGTGTGTTGACTGCGGTGTTGGGGAGTGTGGGCTGGGTGTATGCTCGTTTGGGAGTTGTGGGCTGTTGGGGAGGGATATTGGTGTTGCGGGGTGTTGGGGAGGTGTTTTTGTCTTGGTTTTGTGGAGGGGTTGGTTTTTTGCGTTGTCATTGTGGAAGGTGGTGTGGTGTTTTTATTTGCATTACCTCATGTTAGTGATGGCGACATTCGGCGGGGACATATTTTACGACATTCGGCGTAAATACGAGTTCGCCTTGTTTTACATAAACATGAGTTTTCGAGCCATACTGTGGCATATATTTTTCAAATGCACCATAACTATCCTTGGGTGGCAACACTCCCCCACCCAAGACGTTGACGGCATATACCCTAACCACCCCCGGTGAAGGTTCTACCTTCACATATTTTTTCCTTCCGCTAAAATGACAGGAACGGATGAAAGAACGATTACCTAGAACTTTTTACGAAAGTTTTTTAGCATTTTAGCGCACCGGCGCGAAGTTCACTAGGGGGGTGGTAACACCCCCCCTGGTAAGACGAGGTTAAGTTCCTTTTCAATATTTAAGATACTAGGTTTTTCCTCAAGGTATTCTCAATGATCTATAGCTCTGTTTTAAATTTTCCTTAACTCGTGGCAAAAACTGCAGTGGGAATGGATGACACCATCCATGATTCTCTTGATCTCTTGCGACTTAGGTAGGTCACATTTTTTCTGAGTCAAACTTCCGTAATTATAATTGGGTTAAGTTATTCATTAAATTCCACACTGATTTAACAATCAGTCATGGTTCAAAGATCTGACAAAGAAAATCTAGATGCATACTACAAATGTACATGTCAACCTAGAAAAGTATCTGTTAAAGCTATGGATTTCTGTTGTAGCTCACGGCAAACAGAAGTGGAGGATCCTAATACATGATTGATAGGTTGAGAGATTGAGAAAGTTTAGTCTTACTTTTCACATCAGTTTCTGCAACTTCAGTGTATATTTTGGTTGTGGGGGCAGAGGGTGTATTGATTCCCACCCCCACAATGCATCACCAACATTTTGGGAACTGTCCCACCTACATAATCAAATTGTGATCAAAAAATCCTTTCAAGTCATAAAAAACCTGACTTTACACTCATTCAGTATTACTTAAGGAATTTTATCATGATTGATTTTTTTTGTGGTACCTCACAAACTTCTTGAACACTTTTTATCTCTAAGTATTGCATGTACACATATAGGCAAATGCATTATGGGATTGGTTCAAAACACCCTCGGGGGTGGGTTGGTGAGTTTTCAGTGTTAACTTCACAGATTTTATCTACTGATTATGCATTAAATAACAATTGACAGTACTAACCTTGTCCAATAGTGACAAGGGTGCTGTTAAATCCTAACTATAATGCGGTTGGATGCTGAAGATCTTATATGCACCTTCACAATAATGTTAAAGAGACACTGGCCATTTGAAAATAGTGGACACCCTCAAATGGCATTTTTCAAAATTGATAATTTTTGCATGCTTATATAAGCTTTTATATACATTAGTCCTCACCTGGAAATGATTAAGACCAATCACGCCCCTTATGGGGGTAAAAACAGAGGATTTTTATAAAAAAAATACTCCAGCGAAATTTATTTCAGCAGACAATGAAAATGGTGTTTAACACAAGAAAACACATGCCTGAGTTGAAATTCCCCACAGCATGCCAACCTTGTTGATGGATCGTGACCTTTGTGGTTTTAATAACTATTGGAACGGATGCTAAACATCTCATGTGGCGATGTGCACTTTTCACAAGAATGTTAAGAGACAGTGGCACATTTTGCATGATTGTAATATTTAAAACAAAATCAGCACAATATGGGGAAACAAAGCGAATTTTATAATAAAATAATGATGGATAATAATAATAATGTGTATTTTTAGCGTGAAATATCCACATAAACCTTGATGGATTCGCTGATTGACGTGCGACACGGCCGCTCACCATGCTGAACGGTGTTGCCAGACTCTGCTTCTACAAATGAGCAGCAAGCTCTACGTAGCATAGCAGACAACTGCATTTGAGTTTTTATGGTATTGACGTCTGAAGAGGTACGCAGTCAGAAGCTAGCAGGGAAAGATACAGAGTTGTCAGAAACCAGGTGAGTCTATGATTTTTAGTTTTGTGATAGTTGCATGCCATAGAGAGAATGCTCGATGCTTATAGAGCACGGATTGGAAGTACGGAACACTCCTGCGCCAAGTACACGCACGTTTCACACACCTGGAGAAAAAATGTACTCCATGTGCGAAATTAGGTCAGGCAGCCGAGACACGCAAAAGTTGGGACCCTCCGGTATTACACACACAGAAAATAATTCGAATGAACCAAGCGCCCCATACACATTATTTTGAAGTGCGAAGAACTGAGGCACCGGAGGGGGCGAGGTTCCACGCAAAAATAATGGTTTGTGTCGAAGGGTTCAATTCGTTGTAATGTAAAGAGAGTACCGTTTCACAAAATCATACCTTTATTCTCATTCTTAAACAGCTTTATCATTTTTAAGTCATCTTTAACCCCATTTTGTGAAAGGTTTTTTTTAAAAAAAAAAAAAAAAAAAAAACTGCCACCACCCAGTGACAACAAGCGAACAACCGCAATCGAACGAGAGGCAACGTTGGCAGGCGCGCGCGTACGTAGCAAAACGCCGGTATGACACAAGCGCTTCAACCTCAAAATAACATCAATACACAGCGTGTAATAACTGGGTTTCATGGTGAATTGAAAACCCAGATCACCAATTCGAATTGCTTACCTTTTCACAAGCTGTTTTACGGAATATTAATTTTAAACATCGCCGGTGATGTAAATTTCAGAGAACGACGAAATGTTGTTTAACACAAGAAACACGCACGCCGTATGCAGTTTCCCATGACTATGCACCGGTTTTGATCGGTTGTATAACCTTTTGTGGTTTTATATAGTGAGTACGAGGCAAAAATATTCATTGTAAATACAACATTGTGATAACGTTATGGAAAACTTAAAAGTTGGCCTACAAAATACCCGGATGTCTTATCCTCAACTCAATGTCCCTATCTGTTTTGGGGTATTATGTTATTTTTATGGGTAAATATACCTTGTTCTTCCAATGGCCTAGACTATCATTGAGAGCAATTGAAGAAATTTCAGATTTTTTGAAAATGTGCCAGTGCCCCGCTTTAAGGTTAGGGTAAGGACAATGTAAGATTTTAGGTTCATGCACGTGTTAAGGTTAGATTTCAGGAAAAGGTTAACATTGAAGAAGACAGATATACCAAAATGGTAAAGGACAAAGGAGAAAGGATCTTGTTGGAGTCTATTAAAAAAAAAACCAAAAGCTTGTCAAAAACCAGAATTTCAAAACTACTTGGGAAACTGCACATACTGCAAAATTAAAAAATGCTTCCAGATCTGGGAAACTCTTTAAAAATCCCCAAATTTACACTTGCAAAATCGAAAATGATAAACAACTAACCAATTAGGAGGTTGTAAAGGCAATACTTTATCCCTTTTTGGCACCTACTATGTTAAACCGGTTGACATCAGATTTATGTGCTCAAGTCAAGAGTTTTGACTAATTGGTTGTTCTAGGGCATTTCAAAACAAAATTGACCTTCTAGGTGACCTTTGACTGTTGGGGTTACTTTGAAGCGCCTGAGAACAACCCAAGATTCGCATTACGCAAAGGTGGAACTGAAGGCGTATATGCTGCGTCAAAACAGTTGGTGTGATTGACCCATATGTAGGTACGTCTTATCCAGAGGTGTCTAAGTAAAGTTTGGCTGATGGAGTTAGTAGGTAGGAAAAGTCAGACCTTTCAATCCAGGATTCTTTGGAGTTCCAAACCACGACCCCTATGATAGCGGGCTGCCGCCCCGTTTGAATACGTCACGATTGAAACAACAGGGAAGTTGCATTTGGGCCACTTCTTAATATGGCTCACTTATTGGCAAAGTTAAGGGAATTTTGTATAATACTAGGACATCGGCATGGATAGGTGCACCAGCCAGATGTATGCATTAATGCCTGCCCATTGGAGAAGGGCAAAAAAAAGCAGCAAATTTCCTGTTGTTTTTCAATCAGCGACGCAGAGCCGCTGTCTATATGTAGAGGTCAGTGATTACAACACAAAAAAGGCAGTCAAGTATTGAGTGGCTTAAAAAATGAACCTGCAGGTCAGTCTCAAAAAGCATGACTAAGCTGGGTTGTTTGGACCTCATTTGAATGCAGTTTGGCCTGGTTCTGAAATAGTCATAAACTAATTTTGACATTTTGGGAAAAGGACGGCAAAATAGTAAAAATTGTTTAGTTGTCGTGGCTAATGCTGGGTCTCTTGCAGAGCTAAATCTAGAAGGTTATCTGTATATTCTGATTTAAACATATCAGGAGGCCCCATATTTGCCGGAAGGCCTCTACAAATATTTTTTAATGCGCACCCCAAGTGGATTTTTCTTTTGTTCATGAGCTATTCCTGTATAAAAATTAGCATAAACATCTTGTTAATTCTCACCAAAATAAGTAAACATTTGTGCATTATTAACTTTCAAATTTAATAGTGCATGAATAGCATGCATAATAGACAATTAATCAAAAGGGTATGCTAAGGTTTTAAACAAGTTGGAGCAGAATATAAAGTGGCTTCTACCTCTGTTGAAATCGCTTTTTTTAATGTTATGATTGCCACATGTTTGCCACCTACCTGGTGTTAGTATCAATTGTGATATCAGATGATGGAAGGCAGTATTTTTCTCATTGTCCTCCGAAAATTTTAGGCTTTCAGATCCATTTCTTCCCAAGGACCAAAACTGCTATTTTTAAAGTTTACCATCAATAATTCGCAGAGTAGTGAATGGGGGTATCCAGTTCTCTTGGTGATATATAAACAATAAACGGCATTACCCACCCATAAAAATAAGTAATATTTATACCTTCAACCTTAATTTTAAAGTGCTTGTTGCTGATTTTGTTCTGATTTTTGTGTTTCGTGTTCTCTTTTTGATAGGGAAGTCTGGCCCTGAACACTCAACCCAACGTACGGGGGAAAAAAAAAAAAAAAAAACTTGCCGTTTGAGTGAAAGTTGATAACACATTGCAATTTGCAAAAACATGAGCACTACCTGGCTTTTCATTACATCATATCTGATTGGCTAATGTATCATGTTTTCATATCAATAAACAATTGAAATGCAGCTTCCCAATATTCCAACTCTAGGCTGGATTCAGTTCTACCACCAATCTTACCACTTTACAGATTGGATCAAAAAATATAAGTTTCCATTGTGAACAACTGACCTAATATTCCCGGGGGAAACACTGCACCTGTATAAAAATGGTGATAGAAATTAAACACCTTTATAAAACACTCAAAAAAAAAATGTGGGGGAAAAAATATTATGTTTAAAGGATGACTCAAGCGATTTCCTGAGGAGGGACCCTCATTTTTCAAACAACTTGTGGGTTTGTCTAGCATGAACTTTGTGTAGCAGAGGGGGACTTAGTAATCACTTTTAGGTCTGTCTGTCTGTCTGTCTGTCCGTCTGTCGTCTGTCTGTATGTCATGCTGTATGTCTGCCTGACGTTCCGTGTTCACGGGCTTTTGTGTACGAATTTATCTGGAGTTCGTAAGGGCTATGATGATGTAAACTGGTGGTGGAAAGAAGCGGGTCAAAGAGTTCTCGACCTGATAGATTTTGGATAAAATATGCTAAATTAAGTATCTTAATGTGCATAATTAACGAAAATTTCCCGCAAGGCTGTGTCAAGTTTTCTGGAGTTCTAGAAGGCGTATAATGTGGTAACTTGGTGGAAGGGGGCGGGCTGGAGAGTTCTCGAAACTGATTAGATTCGGGGCGTATTGAGGGGGCCCAATTAAAGTATGCAATGAGCTAATTAATATGCAAAAAAAAAACAGAAGCGTTATTGCTATATTTTTGGAAACGGTACATGGATACCGGGGAAATCCTTTCACTGCATGAAAGGCCTATCATGGTGCGCATCTTTTGCCCAAGTTGCCCTGCGTGTGTGATACAAGCGGCTTTTTTGGTATGCAAATGAGCTTAATTAAATATGCGTAAGTACTGTATCTCTGAAAAACCGTTACATCGGATAGGCAAAATTCCCGCTGCATGAAATGAAAGAATACTATGACATGCATCTTTTGGCGTATGAATCATAATTGGGTCAAAGTGCATGGGGGCGATATTGTTTTTTTATATTTTTATTAATTAAAGGGGCATTTTTTAATACAATTGATCTAATTAAATATGCATTAATTGATGTATCACTGAAATGGTACATGGATATGCAAAATTCCTTCGCTACATGAGACTTCTATTGCGTCATCTTTGGTATGAATCACAATTGCGGTCAAGTGCAATGGATCAATTAAGGGGCATTGTTTGATGCAATTGATCTAATTACATATGCGTAATGGCTGTATCGCATAACTGGTTACAGTGGATATGCAAAATTCCTTCGCGACATGAGACTACATATGGTAACATCTTGTGTGAATTAATAATTGTTGGTCAAAAAGCAGGTGGGCCACTCTTAAAGGGGCATTCTTGGATTATTTTAAAATTGCACCTAATGCTAACACAAATGCTTGGTCCATTTTCAACCCAAATTTTCATAGGTTTGTCAATGGTGCAGTGTGAAATACTACACCTCAAAAAGAATTGATTCAGGAGTTTGTTTACCTTACAATAAAATTAGGTCAGCATGTTTTTATTTGCAGTATATGGCTGGGTTGTGATTTGGTGGTGTACAAAACAAGAAGACCTTATCAAAAGGGGGGGGGGGGATACACCACAACAAAGGTATTAACATACAATGATATCTAGCTAGTAGTACCCATGTTTTCATTTGAAATGTTTTATAATTTGTTCAGGTCTTTTGGGTTGCCAGCATGTTTACATTCTGGGAAAATGTGAAAAATACGCAAAATGCCGGCATTCCACCCACTTTCTGGAAACCGTAGGCGACTCAAATTGTTAAAATTGTCACATGATTTTTTTTCAAAAATAGTGTTGCCAAATTGAATAAATTTCAATTTTATCAAAAGTTTAGTGAATTTTAAGGGATTTTTGCAAGGACTTTTCCTATGATTAATAATCTACAAGGAAAATGTTGTGGCCCTGGGGGGTGGTGTCAAATGAAAAGAAGCAGGAAATAAGAATACTATAAATGGCAAACCAGGGGTGCACTCCTAACCATCTCTGGTTATGGATTATGTATGGGGGACCTTTCCAAAAGTAATCTCTCCCAAAACGGAAGATGTTGTGACCTCTTGTGGTATTCCAAATGTTAAATAAAAGAGAGGGAAGTATAGAAACTATAAATGCAAAAACCCGGGGGGGATACTCCTAACATCTCTTACTTGTGCTCATGTGGGGGACTTTCAAGATTAATATCTACACAATGGAAAAATGTTGGGAACCCTAGGGTGGTGTCAAATGAAAAAGAGTGAGAGGTATAGAATTACTATCAAAATGCAAACCGGGGGTTGCTACTCCTAAACATCTTAGTTATGCTCGTGTTGAGGACTTCTCATGATAATATCTCCACAATGGAAATGTTGGACCCATGGGGGTTGGTTGTCAAATGAAAGAGCAGAAGTAAAAGGAATACTATAAATGCAAAACCAGGGGTGTACCCTAACATCTCTGACTTTGCTAGTGGGGGGGGGGGGTTCAACTTGCAAAGATGAAGATCGCCCACCAATGGAAAATTTTTGTGACCCCTAGGGTGGTGTCAAATGAAATAGTGGGAAGTAAAACTAGTTAAGAAATTGGAGTTATTGGTTGCAACAACATTTTTGGGACAACCTGACTCGCACAGTTGCACTTGTGTGTGTGCTTGCTTTTTGTCTTACAATTAAGCGCGAACAAGCAGGCGAGAGGACTTGTGGTTCGAGAGAACCGCTTCTTTTGTTTGCATATACATATGCTTGTCCATATACTAAACCCCACCCCCCACCCCAACTGTTGTGAAATAGCTAAGCTCAAATCGGAAGTCCTTCATATAGAAAATCACACACTTTGTTTATTAAAATTCTGGATCCGGAATTTTTGTTATACACCCGTACCAAATGGCACGCAATACTGGTACATAAATGTTTACATGAAAACAAAAATTGGATTCATCTCAGAATTTCGAATAGCATTTTAGGTGGACTATCTTAGTTCTATTGTAACACTTTTTAATTAGTACACAAAAAAAATTTGTTTTGACAATCTATGAATCCAGCATGTAAGTACCCAATGTCCAACTGTGTTAAAACTCTAAACATGTTCAGACATTATGGTAGGTGTTAGGCACTTTGATTACAAAGTATTAGAGATGACAGTTCATACCTTAAACACTAATTTGACTGCAGTCTAAACACTCTTTTTGCAGTGTTACAGCTGCCTGACCTAAGTGGAAATGGTCGTCAACAACTCCCTTGGCAAATAGGGTTTGTCTGAGAAGAAAGGACAGCGAGAAAAACAAGAGTCTTAAGCAGCAGGAAGTGAAGTGGTCCCCCCCCTTAGTTGTTGAAATAATGCAAAATGCAGGATTGAGTATATTGCATGATGGGGGCTCCTTTTCTGCAATCATATTTCTTAAATGTTCTTGCCATCATTGGGGTTTGAATAACCAACCAGGGCTCTCTTAAATGTGAGTGCTTTTTCAGTCTTATTGGTTGCAGGGTTTGTTCGGATATTTGTTCAAAAATGACAGAAGAGAAAAATTGGAATATTTGGTGATTTATTTAATGGTTACTGATTTTTCACAGAAGGGCCTTTAAGAAAAGTCCTTGGTTCTGTGGTTCAAAATCAACAAACTTCCATTCAGTGGTCAAAAGTAGTCCCAGTTGTATTCGGCTGGAATTTCCAAATGGTTCAATTAGATAGTAATTCTCTTCAATAAGCCATTCATTAGTGAGATTATTAGCATAATTAGTCAATCCAGTTAACGCAATACAGTAGCATGGGCCTGCTTGCTTCTTGCTTAGTAACAGTGTGCCACTGCATTAAAGTGATAGTAAAAAATTCTTTAGATACATTTCCTTTACAAATATTCATCCTACACTGTTTAAAACGTTGATTAAATTTTTAATATTATTGGTTAAAAAATTAATCACCTAGGATTACAAGTTGAACTACACATTTGTGGTTAAAACTGTAATCAAAGGTTTGTGATTGAAAATTAATATGTGGTTGGTTGAAACTTTTTAATCAACTGTTGGGTAGTTCTTTTTGCTCAATGTAGGTTAAAATGATGTTGGTTAAACTAAAAGGAGGTTGTAGGTTAAAATTGTAACCATTTGTCGGTTATTATTATTATTGCTTACTTAATATGGGGTTGGTTAAAACTAAATCACTTGTTTAACAATTTGTTGGGTTATTCATCCATGTATATTGCACAGTACTAGTTTGAATAGTCTGGTGTAGTCTATATTCTATGCCATATCAATGAGGGATTATATACAGTCAGGCATATAATCTCATTCCCTGGGTCATCATTGAAGTCTTGACTGTGACCCCAGACTAGACTATTTAACCCTATGAAATTCAGTGATGTAAGTGAGTCTCTCAGAGAGTCTGAAAGTGCCCAAAATATGTCTTTGTGCAACCAAAACCTTGCTGAGCAAGCCTGAGACCGATCAAGAAAGGCTGAAGTATATAAGGCAATTGTCTGAACTCATATCACTGAATTAATTCACGCTCCTGAGCATCATCATCACTCTCTTGAAACCAGCCACGTTTGATTTTACCAGACGACTAGCTTCACTTTCAAATTGGTCATGTGACCAATATTTTAATAAACATTGTGCAAAATAGATGATTTTATCAACACAGATTAAGATTTAATCTACAATTGAAATTTTAACTGAAAAATATTTCAGACACATTTTTTTATGGGAAAAATGCTTGGCGTCTCATAATTTAACCAACGTTGATGTATTAAATCACCCAAGGATGTTTCAATTTTTAACCGACACAATATTAAATGCCACTTTTAATCAACTCGTATTTCTTATTCAACAGTGTAACAGAAAAAAATTGAAACAAGTGTGCTTACTGGAAATATGTTCTTGGTATGTAAACAAGAAATGTCACCTCCTTAATTAAACATGCATACACACTTCTAAATCTCTTAATCCCAACAACCATTCCCTTAATCGAAAGAAGCTAATTGTGTATGGGGTCATGGAGAGGATTAGCCACAAACTATAAACCTCATTTTTGTAAAATCATAAACAGTTTGGAAAAAAAGGTAAAAATTGATGTGTAGGAGAATTAGCCTTCATTAGCCTTCTAGAATATTCTATATGCATTCCTTAAACAGTAAAGTTTCAATCAATATACCTCATATTGCACAGCTGTTTACATTTTCTTTCCTGATGGATGGCACCATAGCTCAAGCAGAGGGCATTTTAAGCAATCCCATAATGCATTGTGGTACTGTTAATATACTTAAAGGTGCAACAAGAGATTTCAAATATTAGGTGCCCCTAAAAAAAAATTGAATGTACTGATTTTTTTTCCTGATGTAAAACTTTCCATCATCAAGATATTCCCATCTGAAAGGATTAAGCTGAGAAATATTTCTTTGGTACAAACATTGTGAAATTTATAATTTTGTGTAGGAGCAAATACGAAATTCAGCCTATGTTTTATATTAAAATCTAAGCAAATCAAAACCACTTTTTTCTCTCTTTTAAGACAGTCTGTAGCTCAGATACAATGTTAGAAATCTATTGAGTGTCTAATCTATTGACTATTACTATTATGACACAATATTTAGGGGCCTGGCATCTCTTGTTGCCATCCTTTAATCTGCACATATCAGTACTTAGGGATAAATAAAAGTACGTAGTTTAAGAGCCACATGAACATCACAAGATAATCCCAAACATTTCTTAAATGTCCGTGGGACTGATTGCTAATAGCCTCATTCCTCAGAACCTGACTTTTTGGAAGTAAGTGGTAAAAAAGATTGTGGTATCTTGAAGTTTTACTAAAAGGTTTTTGGTGTGATGTTGTGAATATTAAGAGCCAAAAAAAAGTGCTTAATTTTGGTTGACCAAAAATAATTTTACACAGTATTCTATAGGGCATTACAAATCAATGTTTAGCTATCATATAAGAATGGATAAAATATTGATTGAGCTGTAAAACAGTACAGATGGGTCATGGGTGGTTAGGGTCATTCAATCAAAATAAAACTGGATAGTTTTAAAGTGGACCATCTCTTTTTAAGGCCAACTCAGAGGGTAGTCCCCTTCATTTTTTTAGCAAATCAATAATTCATAATGGTAGCCCCATACTAATCACTTGTGTGAAACAGCTAAACGGTAATCAATGCCCTGCATATAAAAATCAAACTTTGTAGTTAAATTATGGATCCTGGAAATGAGTATCCTATGGTGCACCATGGTATATATTCATGCTGACCCAACATGAAAATTTAAAACTCAAAGTCATCTCAAACTTTGGAATTTATCAGTTTAGGTGACTATATTTAGTTTAGTGACTGTTTTGCAATTAATACACCACCAAAAAACGATATTCAAAATCGTGAGTGTGTCGTTAAAGAGAAGTGAGGATTCCAGAGAGAAGCGGCTCGGCCTCCTCATTTTTTTTTGAATTTGTAATTTTTGAACCCAGGTTTTTTTGCATATTTGGGAAAATTTGGGGCTTACCAATGTATTAGATCACAACCTGAAGGGAATAGGCCGAATATGCCGTCTTTCATGCACACAGAAATTAAAAAGCCTGGTTCCTGTAGGGACGATTAGAATACCAGGCCAGTTACAACACAAGGTTTGCCGTTGTCTTTCATGCTGTTTGTCCAATAAACCTTTCAAATTTTCGGTTGGGTGGTTAACGATCAAGTGTATTGAGGAGAAGAGAAATTTATATCCTCAAAAAAATCTCCGTCACTTTAAAGTACTCGCATTTTTACACTAAAATAGTAGACAGTTTGATTTTTGTGTGTTGTTTATAAAATGGTTCTGGATGGGTTCACATGACATAACCTTAAGGTTCATGTTCTTAAATCAGATGAGGATCTGGGGATTAGTACTACACTTCCCTCTGCAGTGCAAGTAACTGATAGAGTAGGGAACATTTTATTAAAATAAGAATGGGTTATTACCGTAATGATCGAGGGGATAGTCCACGGCTCCGTCCTAATCCCCCACCCCCAGTTTTGAAAGAATCTGGAGAATAGCTACAAAACATATTATAATCCCCCCATAAGTTTTTAGTGGAAGGCAATGGATTACATGTTATTTTTTGTTAAAATCATTTACTGTTTTGGTAGTATCTTTTGATGTTTTTACAAAAGGTAATATGTTTGTCTGCTTCAGTTCATTTTACAGGGTCTATTGATTCACTATACCTCATTGGATACTTGAAAAATATCTGGAAGAAGTGTAGCTTCTGAAAGGCGAAAATTGTTGCTTCAGTGTTTAATGTGAGGGTGGAGATCCTTATAATCCCACTCCATAAATAAGCTAATTTCAGGTTCAAAACAGTGGGACTATACTAGAGTCAGTACGGATTCAAAATCCTTATGGGCAAAATATGAGAGATATGCCACCCTAGCTTTATTGTTCATGCATTGAGAAAACATCTGTGGGTTTGTGTTTTGTGATGAAAAAGTGCATAGGCCATTTATGAGTAAGGACAGATAGGCCAGATACACGAAGGTAATTAATTTCTTTGAGCACCTTTCACATCCTTAGAACAAGGGGGAAGTATTACTGGAAAGAACAACCAAAAGTGAAGTATTCTAAGACCAGTTCATTTTCCTCATTTTCCACTATTATGGACTTAATAAATCCTTTTATGGGCCGCCAGGCATAGCTGACAAAACCACTTAGCAATCCATTGTGAGTGTGTATCTGTAATGAAATGTTAAGTTTTTTTTAGGAGCGGACACAGCTTTTATTATTTTATATAGAAAGTGTGAAAGACCAAGAATGCAAAATTCTAGTTTTTGTGTGTTAATTCATGCATATTATCGAGGGTCTATTATTAGACGTTATTTCAAAAGTTGTTTTCCTTGGGGCTCATGGATAAACAGAAACATTACATGTATGTACATAAACAAGTATGAATTTAATTACAGTCAGTTATATTACGGGTGCCCACTGCAACGAGAGATTTTACATATCAGGTGTCCAAAAAAATTAGTGAAGTAGGATTTTTGCCTGATGCAAAAGCTTTCCATCAAAAATATGCACATCTGAAAAGGATTAAGCTGAGAAATGTTTCTTTGGTACAAAAATTGCGAAATTCGAATGGAGCATCATACGAACTTCCGCTGTTTTATATTGAAATAATAAGCAATTAAAATCACCCCTTTTCTCTCTCTGAAGACATTTCGTAGCAAAATACAGGGTAAGAAATCTCTGAGTTGTCGAACTACTATGAAAGTTACTGTATGACCACAATATTTGGGCGTCTCCAAAATCTCTCGTTGCACCTTGAAATGACAAACCAGATAGCAGTTCATACAAATATAAAATTTTGTACGGAAGCGTAGGTACTTCGGTGTGTAAATCTAAAGAAATGAAAACTTCTGGGAGCTTGTTTCTGGTGTGAACATTTGTGGATAACACTGTCCAGCATGTTACATCATAGCACCTCTGTTCAAACTACGGCTTTTTATAATTTGTTCTTGGAACAGGAATATTGACATGGCTTTGGCTTTGACGAAAGTATTCTTGTTAATTACCAAAACTGACATACTATCCAAGTAAGGAGGTGCAAGTGCAAGATTGTTTTAAGTTTTATAATATCAAGAAAGTAAAACATTATGTCTATTTATAAGTGGTTCACTAAATTATTAAAGGGAGGACACTGGCACATTTGAAAAAACACGTGCGCCCTCTAGATTGTTCAAAATTGATATTTTTGCATGGTTATAAAGGTTTATATACATAGCTCTCACATCAAGGTAGTCTTTAACCTAATTTCATGATCATTATAGCTTAAATCAACAAGAAGAAAGATTGCCATACCTAGTGAGAAAAAGTCAAACAACCCATTGAATGCAAATGAGCGTATACGGCAAAGGACGCAACATTGGTAGGCACGTGAATGTAGCAAAACCAGTATGACATGAGGGCAGCAACCTCCAAATAACATTAATACGTATGTACGTACAAACGGGTTCAAATATTGAATTGAACCTGGGCATAAGCCACAATGAAAATAGCGTACATTTTCACGATGTTTAGGAATTGTTATTCATCATTGGGACCCAACAAGATTATTTGTTTCCAACTTGAAACGATTTTCTTTGATTTTTGTGGGCCGCCAGCTATAGCTGGCCAGTAGGCCCCACTTAGAATCAGTTGTGCGGTTTTGTGTGTGTGGTATTGTGTGTGTGGACGTGTGTGTGTGGAGTGGTGTGCACAAACAAATTGTTTAAGTTTTTTTAAATTGACCTCAATTGAAAAAGTTACCTTAAATTGGAACCAAAAAACTTCTGTCAATAGGTGCACAATGGATCCGTCATATGTTGATGAGGTCAAAGGTCATGTTTGAAAGTCAAAGGTCATGGAGGGTCAAGTTGAAAAATGGGCTATCCTCTATAAGCTAAAAATGTAAAATTCAGCTAAATTGAAAACTTGAAGTTCAATTGGAACCAAATTTTGTTCATAGATGCACCATGCGATCCCTCATATGTTGATTGAGATCCAAAGGTCACGTGCCAGAGGAGGGGTGTCAAGGTATGGGAGCGGCCCCACAGCTTATATCTTTGATATAGCGAAGCGCGGAAGAAAGCGAGCGAGAGAAAAACCCGAATTTCTAGTTTTTTATTCAGTTTTACACTGATTTTTTTATTGGCAAACGACAACAACAGTCCAGGTGAATACTCTAAATTTTGACTCGGAAACTTTGATGGCAAACCTATCATGAATTTGGGGGGCTTCAAAAGCACGTTATGAGCAATTAATGATGTTCCAACGACCTTAATGCTCTGATTTCAGGTGTTTGCATGTGTATTAAGCAGAGTTGAAATACTGACTGATACTTTTAATAGAGGTCCTGTCTGTTTTGAATCAGTTGGTTATGAACAACTTAGTCAAGAGCTCTCTTAATGCCTGTCCATTCAGTCAATGTTTGTTGGACCCTTGGATTTCACCTCGTTTGTATTGCAAAAAAATGAGTGCAAATGAATAACTATTCCGGATTTAATCCTCTTGATCAAAGTTCGGCATTATTCGCTCATTTTCAAAACGATTGTGGAAATACAAGATTTCAATGATATTAGGTTATTTAAGATCTCTATGTCATATCCCTGTAAACCAACAGTTTTTAGGATTGTCTAGCATCTTATCTATTCTTAAAGTACAATAACCACTTACAGACTGACAAGTAGCCTCATGTTTGTGTAGTTTTTATTCTGGTATGGATAAATTTTGACATACTAGATAACTCTGCTAAGTCGAAAATCCAGTTCACATCCAACATAAGAAAGTGATGATCAATGCAATGACCCTAACCCTTACACAAATAAAGCTCACCAAAGCTCACACTGTGTTAAATTCTGACTCAGAGATTTCGAAATATTATTTTTTTGTGGTAATAAATGACAAATAGTCAACTAGAATCTAAAATAGTAAACCTAAACTGCACAATTCCGAATGTGAGATTAATCGATTTTCGTTTGGGGGGATGCAGTAACAGTTATGTGTAGTCTTACGTCGCATAGGATACTATGTATAACAAAAGTCCGGATCCGGAATTTTAACAAATTGTGATTTCTATGAAGGAATTCGATTTAAAGCTTAGCAATTTCACACAGTGGATTTGTATAGGGACAAGCATTATGTACATGCAAAAAACAAAACGATTTTTTTTGGAAATGTGAGGGCGCCCTCCTCAGAAATCTCTGAGTCGGCCTTAAATGAGAAAAATTCACTAAGTCCCATAACGTAGCGACTGACTTCATTAAACCAAGACTCATATATGGGCAGAAATCCTGGCCGGGCCAGCGACACACCGGAAAGACCCCGGGGCGGGCGTAGCGTGCTATCCCGTGTCATGGGCTGGGGCCCAAAGGGCCCTGTGTTCGAATCCCACCCGAGTTTGCGACTTTTCTTGGTCCCCTCTTCCCTCACTCCTTCGGTCCCTCCCGGGAGAAGTCTAGAAACCGACGTCAGGGTTAGGGTTAATGGTGCATTTAAACTTCATTGAGCATTGGACTACTTTCAAGCAGCTTTACCTGCACGTGAATAAACAAAATATCTTTATCATGAAGCATTTAATGTGGCACAAGACTAGTGTTCCCTGACTCCAAGCTTTGAAGCCCAAAAGCATCATTGTTTGTAGTGAAATTCAGAAAAATCATCTTCACTATGGCGATAGGGTTCTCAGTAGTTTTGCCATTATAACTTTACTGTGAAAATTGTTTATTGTTTAGGCTAGTTGGTAGTTTGTCACGATTTTTAATCAAGCACTCAACACTTGTGTGAATGCATATTGTCATCATTTCTTATTTCAGTGGGCGTGGTTTATCTGTTAACAGAAATTGATTGGAATAGTTCCAAGCTCCGCCCATCCTTACTGGGTAATAGATGGATATGTGTGCAACAATTAACGCGGTGTAGTCGAATATATGCCTCGCGAAATACAAACGGCGGCTTTAGTACTGCTTCGGCATTTCGCGTTGGTACGCAATGCAATTTCCAGCGTGACGAATCACCGCGCGATGACTTTTGTGTTCTTTGATTGAAACATTGTTTTCAAGAGGGGTGCAATTAATTATAAATTGATAAAAAGAATGATGTTAGAATCTTTTGACAAAAAAATTAGTCAATAGAAGGGCACAAATTACACATTTCTAAATAAGAATGAGCCTAACAATAATTTTTTTTTTTGGGGGCCATTTTAGTGGTGTCCTAATGGATGGCATCCACTATTTTTATCGTGGTGGAACCGGCTGCGCGCATCCACCACTCAAAATATGTATGCCCATCCCTTATGACACCATCTCAGATTGCCAAAACAAAAATACTCATCTTTTTCTTCTCTAAATAATTTTTGGCCCCACAACCATTTGTGGAGGGCCTGTGTGAGAATGCAGAAAGGATGGATAACCCTGGCATGTTTACCTGGATGCTATATGATGGCCAACAATATTCATTTAATCCACGCTAACAGACTCCGTTCAGACTAAAAAAACCCGTATTAGCTCAACGATCTTGTAACATGGCATGGTGATAGAACATATGAAGGTCATGTGCTTGTATCCTCCTTTTTGACAGCAGCTATGAATATTACGTGAAAAACCTGAAAGCTCATTTGCATATTTTGAAGAAAATTAACTTAATCTACTCTGTGACTAAACTGATTATACATGAACTTCTGACATGGCATATTGATAGAATGATGTCAATCTGCTTGTATGCTTTTTTGGACATGTTGTGAATATTAATGAGCTCATTTGCATATTTTCAAATATAAAAAACTATTAAGCCAAATCCACTCTAAAGACTGATTGATTAGTCTAGAACTTCTAATGTGGCACCGTGAAAAAAACCCATGAGGAGGTCATGTGATGTATACTTTTGGACAGGTTTTGAATATAATGAGCTCATTTTGCAATCTTTTCAATAAAATGTGATAAACCAAGCTGTGGGGCCATCTTAATTATGCTCTGCATATTCTTGTTATCTTTGAATTTTTGTGGAATCGGAGCGTGAACGGTTGGTCCAGCTGGATCTTGATAGACTTGGTGACGATGCCCACAACAATATAATTTTGATTTGTGTGCTTGACCAGAAATGATCACAATACATGAGAGTATGTGTGTTTCCTACTCAGTTCATTTATTACAATCTCTTCATCTTTGAGAAAGATGAGCCAACAACTCATGTGTACCCCCCCAATCCAAAAAATAATTTTCGGGCAGTTGTGATTCCACAGAGCCTCGTCCCCCTGATTAACCTCAAAGGTCACGGAGATTTATTATCACCTGAAACATTGTCCAAGTATAGTATGGTACCTAATCTTGCATGCAAGTTGATCTACTCTAGAAAAATTTCCTAACTTGTGTATTTTCGGTTCTGTCCTAAACTGACATAAAATTACAACATTGCCTCAAGGAACACTGGAACATTTGAAAAATAGTGCGCCCCTCAAGGATTTTTCAAATCGATATTTTTGCATGGTTTTGAGTAAAGCTTTTATATACACAAAGCCTCGCCCGCATTATTAAACCAAATCAGCTTCCTTATATGGGTACAGAACGATTTTATAATTTCAGCGTCACCCCGGCGACGGTGAATTCAGCAGATACGAAAATGGCGTTTAAACACAAGACAAACGCACTCCGGATGGCATGTTTCTCACGCTATTTACACTGTTTTGATCGGGCTATAACCTTTGTGGTTTTAATATCGTGAGTAGAGTCAAAAATATTCATGTAATATACATTGTTTGATTAAAGTTAGGGAAAACTTAAGTTGGCCTACAAATTACCTGATGTCTTTATCTCATTCAATTTCCCTATCAGTTTTGTGGTATGTTATTTTTATGTGTAAAATATATATCTTTCTTTTCTTCCAATGGCCTACGCCCTATCATTTGAGCGCAATTGAAGAAATGTTCTTTTTTGTGAAAATGTGCCAGTGCCTCTTTAAGGGGGCCGCAATGCAACTATATCCTCAAGCAATCAAATCAACATCGGAATCAACTGAAATTTGGAAATACTTTCCTTTAGATATCTAGTGAATCATAAACAAAAATGAATGTGCTAGATCACAAAATGCACCTTTAAATAATGATTCTTGAATATTAGGCAAGGGCAAGGTCTCAAAATTCCTAGATATTTTTATACTACTGTTGTAATTGATATTATACAAAAAAATTGGTAAGTTGAAAGGGATTTTAAGGCCAAAAACATTTTACTACTACTGAGGCCTTCCTTTGTGTGGCAAAAAGAATGATTAATAATTCTGAATGCTTGAAATTGCTTGAAACAATAACCCTAAAATCTGTAGTGTCACTCTATCCTTAAATGTCCATGGACACGTCTGAGTAGACATTCCTTAATTTCTTACATTTTCGTACCTCATCGGTATCCTGATCATATCGCAACACAGCTTTTTAAAAGTCAACATCGGGAAAGTTTTAAATTCAAGGATAAATATACCTCAAGACTGACCGGGCTCTCCTGTTTTCGCGGAACCCGTACAGAATGCTGGAGTTGGATTTGACCCCGTTATTGACTTAGAAGTAACAATTGTCCACAACGCTCACATCACGTGGGCTAACCACAAACCGACACTTCCAGACAATCGCTCCCTTGTCGGTTTCTTGTCTGAGAACTTGAAATAAGCTATTCGTTCTGATCTCCTTGTCGGTACGTCCGCCGCTGGTGCACCGTCCAATAAGCACATTATTATCAAATTGTAATGCACCAAATCAAGAAAAATTATGCATATGATACAACACTTACACGCATATCACCGCGAAGTCAACTGTTGTACTTATGCAAGAAAACTGTGGCCACGCGCACGTCTGTTCCACGATGAAATCATGATGCGTTACTCGTATCGCGTATTTGTTACTACACTCGGGCGTCACTTCCGTGTCATCGCTTGGCCGGCGGCGATAATCACTTTCGTTTGTGAATTTCCTTTGAAAGCTTGTCCAAAACAACTGATATTATGGCCCATTTTTTATCAAAAATATACTGTTTCTCAATTACGGCTTCGTGCAGATTTTACATTGATCCAATACCCTACTATGAATAAAACCGATTTTTTTGGTGGTATTATAGTATGTTTAAAAAGGGCATTCCATGGACCTTAAAGGGGATGCCCAATTTAAATCTATAAGAAGTTTTTACAGCTTGAGAATGGACTTCACCCCAAAACCCATCTGTAAGTTTTGCGCCGAATTCAATCCGTTTTGATGTAGTCTAAAAACGTGATTTTGCAATCCCCATAGAGTACTTTGTAACATTACTATTGGTCGGTCGACCAAAATGGGAGCATATTTCGCTCATAACATCCAAAAGCCAAACATCCTTTAGCCCTAAGATTTCATAGGGTTACCAATGAGAAAAATAGTAGCTTTCTTCTGATACCCAAATTTTTGACCACTTCCGGTAAAATCGGGGTCCCTGAGGAGATGCTATTTTGGCGATCAGGCCATGGGACCTTTAACATTTTGCTATGCAAACTAATCTGGCGGAAATTGGTTTTTTTTTTGTTTTAGCGCTACTTATAGCATGAGCGTATGATGGAATAAACATACAATGGTTGCTCTTTACACTTAACAAAACATGCTCAATCGTAAAGGATGGCCTTCTACTTGTTCTTTGACAGGTTTAGTACAACAAATAAATCGCTAAAAGGCTGCATAGGTATTGGACTGTGGCCTGTTGTGACCGTGTTATAAAAACTGTCCCCACTATTCACATAGAATTTGTGTACCCTGGGGAGAAACCCAGTGGTTTTGTTCGGATGAATCTCCATCTGATAAAGCGGCAGATGGGCCAGTAGTCACATTCTTAATTACTCTTAGATTTTTTTTTTTGGGCTGGATATTTCTCTGTTATTGTCCTTCCAAAAGAAGACTGAATGGCCGGAGGGGTGACACAACTATGAGTTACAATATGCCCTCATGGGCCTCCAAGGCACAGTTCAATTGGTTGTAACTTTTTACATGCATTTAATGAACAGCCTTGTGAGCTCTGGGCATCAATATATCTAGCCCCCAAACCAGCACGCGTTATTTTCTACATACTTGGTGATGAAGGCTACTGAACTGTGCCATTGGAGTTGAGACAACTCTAGCACATAGTGAACCTTTTTGGTATAAGAGGAAAGTGCCAGGAGAAACAAATGTTGCATTCGACCAATTAATCCTTTTGCTTGGTAGATCTACTGATATACTATTATATCTCAATAGAAATATGATGGACCACTAACATTTACTGAAGCATTGGGGGGGGGGCTGTAATGGTTAAAGCAACTGACTTTTTGAGTTAATAAATATTTATGTTTTCCCACTATAGACATGTGCATACAAAAATGAATAATACTAATAAATAATGCCAAAAAAAAAAGTTTGTCCAGAAGCTTTCCGCGCGAATCTTTTTTAAACATTGGATTTAGCTTATAGCTCGAAATGCGACGAGGCGATTTTTACACTTTTTTGTTAAAAACATTTATTTTTTTTTTTTTAATTTAGGTGATACTCAGTACTTTTCTTGACACAAATTGGTGCGTCATAATGGGACAAAAAAAAAAGAAAAGTGGAACTTGCTGGATTCTATAGGGTTTTCTTTCATTGTGTGAAGTTTTATTTATGCCTTGAAAACAGAAGAGGAGTACATTGGAGTGGCACATATTGTATATTTCCAAAACAACATGGCGCAAATTTAAAAAAAAAAAAAAACCGCATAGGTCATAGCTTGTTTTGGTAAAAAAAAAAACCACAGCACATAGCTGCTTTTAGCCAAAGAGCTGAGACAAAGTTCTTTTTTCCCCTTTTTTATCTTTTTTATAAAAAAGTAAAATAAAACGAAAAATTCAAATAATAAAATATATAAAAAAAGAAGGCCATTAAAGTGAAGAATTCATTGAATAATTTCATTTGGTGTAAATTTAGTGAATTTAATCTCAGAATTCTATTTTTAAAACCACTATTTCTGCGGAGAGGCCCGCCAAAGCCCATATAACGCAGACCTGCCCCCCTCAGGCTCAAGTCAAACACCCTTAACTATTGAGTTCCACTCTGCCCTCAAAAGCCTTGAATTGACAAGTTGGGCAGATCTGGGACATGAAAATGAAATCGGGAGAAATACGCACAAAACCAAACAAAGTCAAAATAGTGCGTGCAAATTTAATGTGCCCATCCTAGAAGAAGAAAAATAAATTAAAAAAAAAAATCTGGAACTTCCTAAAAGAAATCAGAAAAAAAAAAGGAAAAACTTGGCAAAAAAAAATATTGCAAACAAATTTGATATGGTTCCCATGCTAAAAGAAAGACAAAAGAGCCAAGTGTGTAAAAATCTGCTATTCATGAATCTAATTATGTAGATTTCCAAGCACAATTGACAAGTTACACCCTCTCATATCCTTGAAGAATGAAATTCAATGAAAATCTGATGGGAAACCTGAACAAATCCTTAAAAACTAAAAGAGAAACCTTCAAATAACTTACCTTGGTAATGGTGTAAATACAATAAAAGCTGTTGTAGAGAACGGAAAAAGCTTCAAGAAACTGACGCATGATATAGTGATCCTGTGTGTGCTCCAAGTGACAGGCAGCCCTCCCTCAACCAAAAGTACTTATAGTACTCTCAGATCTGGGTACCTGAGCTTAATACTACTCATCATGTGAGTGCTAGAATGCGTAGTGCAATAGCTGCCATATGAGACTCTGTGGCTGCCATGTTATAATCTGTGTGCTGCCATGTTATATATCTGTGTGCTGCCATGTGATTATCTGTGTTCTGCCATGTGATATATCTGTGTGCTGCCATGTATATATCGGTGTGCTGGCCATGTTGATATAATCTGTGTTCGCCATGTGATATATCTGTGGCTGCCATGTCATATCTGTGTGCTGCCATGTGCTATATTGTGTGCTGCCATGTGCTATATCTGTGTGCTGCCATGTCCTATCTGTTTGCTGCAATGTCATATCGTTGTGCTGCCATGTCATAATCTGTGTTCTGCCCAATGTCATATCCGTGTGCTGCCATGTCATATCCGTTGCTGGCCATGTCATATCCGTTTGCTGCCATGTCATAGATCCTTGTGCTTTCCATGGGATATATCTGTGTGCTGCCATGTGTAATCTGTGTACTGCCATGTAATATATCTGTGTGCCTGTCATGTCATATCTGTGGTGCTGCCATGTATTAATCTGTTGTGCTGCCATGGCTATATCTGTGTGCTGCATGTGATACATCTTGTGTGCTGCCATGTTCTATATCTTGTGTGCCTGCCATGTCCTATATCTGTAGCTCCATGTCATATCTTGGTGTGCTGGGCCATGTCATATCTGTGTGTGCCAACTGTCATAATCTGTGGCTGCCATGATCAATCTGTGTGCTGCCATGTCATATCGTGTTCTCCATGTCATATCCGTGTGCTGCCATGTCATATCTGTTGCTGCCCTGTGTTCATATCTGTGTGCTTGCCATGTCATATCTTGTGCTGCCATGTCATATCTGTGTGCTGCCATGCATATCTGTGTGCTGCCATGTCATATCCGTGTGCTGCCATGTTATAGCTCTGTGTGCTGCCATGTTCCCTATATCTGTGGGCTTGCCATGTATATCTGTGTGCTGCCATGTCATATCTGGTTGTGTGCCATGTCATATCCGTGTGCTGCCAATGTCATATCCGTGGGCTGCCATGTCATATCTGTATGCTGCCATTTCATATCTGTGTGCTGCCATGTCATATCTTGTGCTGCCATGTCAGTCGTGTGCTGCCTGTCTATCTGTGTGCTGCCTGTCATATCTGTGTGCTGCCATGTCATATCTGTGTGCTGCCATGTCCTATACTCTGTGTGCTGCCATGCATACTGGTGTGCGTGCCAGTCATATCCGTCCCGTGTGCCCGCATGTCCATATCTGTGTGCTGGCCTATTGTGATATATCTGTGTGCTGCCATTAATAATTCTGTGTGCTGCCTGTAATATATCTGTGGCTGCCAATTTAATATTTCTGTGTGCTGCCATGTGCTATATTCTGTAATGCTGCCATGTGATATATCTTTTGTGCTGCATTTCATATCTTTGTGCTGCCACGTATAGGATGACTTTAGTTCATCTTTCCCTGAGACAACAGCGACCTCGAATAACCATTTAAGCGTGACTGCTCAAGAACCTATCAAGAGCCCCGACCAAAGACTTTGGCAATTATATATGTTTTGATGGGATTTGTGTCAAATGTGCAGCTTATGCACGTACGACCTTCTTGCATTCACAATGACTACTGAGTCTGTCCGCGCAGAGGTGATCATCAAGTGCAGTAATTTATCGCCAAGACCCACGCAAGTGGATATTGTATGAATGGCACGCAATACCATTAATAGCCCACAAGAAATTTCATTTGTTCTAAATTTCCAAGAAGAAAGAACGTACAATGATTGGAAATGGGAATATTGAAAATTGATTTTGGTAGGATAATTGGTGGATTTGTCTTCATACCACACTGTGTACGATCATTGTTTGCAAATGTGCCCATATCAGCTGATTTAAAGAGGGCAATTTTCAGGCTACTCACCATTATTTTGAGTACGTTGACGTCATATATAACTATCATTTGAAGTTTTATTTGGTTTGGTGTATGGTAAGTAAAGTCAATAATCAATATTATTTCAAAATGTATGCCCAAAACACCATAATATAGTTGTCTTTAAAAAAAAAAATTAAATAAAAAAACCTCTGTGAAATGGGCTCTTTTTCATTTTTAATTTAAGTTGAAAAGGGCAATGCCGGTTGCCTTTTGCATCATGCCATTTTTTTGCGACTCACAGTTTGGGATTTCTTCCATTTTTCTTCAAACTAAAGAAAAATTGACAAATGTGTATCTAAATCAGACTAAGTAATCCCCAAATGACTTTGATATAGTACAAGGTCTGATCTGTATTTTTGAAGCTGCTTCCTTTTTTCTTGGTGAATAAAATGATGGTCTTAAAGACACTATCATTGATTCTCCCAAAAGAGTCCCAATATTAAATTGCAGGAATAGCTTTAAGTGGAGGATAAATCAACGAAAAAGTGTCAAAATGAAGAAAACCACAGTGTGCGGAGATATGAATTGCAATCATTACGTGTTGTGGTAAGTGTCCGTTAAGGACAGTAATAACTAAAATAATCCGATTTTGTCCCTTTTTGGGTGTTTTCAGTTCAGTTGTATCCCTTTGCAGGGTGTGTTTTTTTTTTTTTTTTTTTTTTTTTTTTTTGTTTTTTTTGTTTTTTTTTTTTTTTTTTGTTTTTTTTTTTTTTTTTTTTTTTAAGTTTTAGGATACTTATACTCATTAACAACTATAAAATCCATAATCTGATTTTTGTCTTACGAAGTAAGTCTTAATAGAGTGCCTGGGTGATAGATCATATGTTCATCAAACTTTATTTCCTATTACTCCACAGTATACAAAAAACAGTTATAGGAAGGAGTTGAGCAAAAGGTCATAGGGCCCAAAACACTCACCCCCCCTTGGATACATTAACACGCAATAACAGGGGCATAACTATCAAGAAAACGCACAGAACGTGTTACAAAACTGCAACACTGTTCAACACATTTCTTGTTAGAACTAAAATCATAGTCAATACTCTCGGTTCACTGTAGGTGCCTGGCGACTCTTTGCATGCAGTGTTAGTAGGGTCCTCTACCAAGAAACAGGAACGCATTTTTTTTGGAACCATCAAGGTCAGTAATTATATATACACCACATGTGCTTATGTTGTAGGCCTGGATGTTTATGTTTTTGGGGCTAGAGTGACCCTGACACTCCTGCAGTTCTTTCAATATAGCACAAGCCCTTCCTAATCCTCCAGTTTCAATCTATATTTTACTGTTTAAGCCCTGATATAAACCACGTACCCTTAAGCAATAAATTGTGCAAAAATTATTAAGGTTTTTTAACCTATAATTAGTTAGTCCTTGTAGTGTTGTGCCTGCCCCTGGTTGTGCAACTGAAATCAGTGGTTGACAAGTACAAAGTCAGTATTCCATGGGGTGATGGAGTTGATGGTTGATGGGCGGGGGTAGTCAGGTAATTGATGATACAGGATCCAATGGGTAAGGTGATGGTTGGTGGAGCCAGTTTTGTTGATGGAATAGTGGGCGTCAGCAGGGGATTCAGTTTGTTGCCAGTAAGTAGTAGGCCACATGCATTTATTTGGAGCCTTTTAACTGTCTTTTGTTTGTTTTTCTTTATTTACTGAGGAGATTTTCATTTTAGACAAAACAGAGGATAGAATGTTTCAATTTTTAAGATATCCAAGTGATCCAAAATCAATTTTGTTTTATATAACTAATAATTGGACAATCATTAATGATTTTTTCAACTGTCTTGACTTGCATTTAGCCAATTTGAGCAATTTCGTTCTGGGAGCCCTTTTCAAATTTTTTTTTTTAAATTAAAAATAAAAGTGCATTTTACATTAGGATTTTTTGTACTACTACTGGGAACAAACTTGATTTTTTTGTTTGGCCTTAACAAGAACAAATTTCTTCCCTTGCTATAATAGGCCTATTTCCAACATCCTTTTCGGAAAGACTACCTACCTGACGATCACCCGCAAAAAGGTGGTAGCGTTATTTTTCCTTGTTAGATCTAGGGGTCAATTTCCCCCAAAAAAACTGTTTCCCGCTCCGCGATTTGTGAAAAGTGAAAAAAATAGAGTTCAAGGGACGTTAGGGATATGGGAATTTGTCACTTATTGGTTTGTTTCACACTCATTGCACAACCCAACACCACACCTCTGGATTAAGCCACAGCACCTTGATGCTTCTCGTTGATGATTTTTTTTATTTTCTGATTACATCACTGATAGTGCCGTTAAGCAAAAATGAAGTGGATATAATTCCCGATCTTTTTCTTAATCAAACCATACAAAGTTCATGCACCCCCCAGGATTTAACAAAAAATACAACTCAACAATGACCAATATTTCTTTTTGCAGAGATATAAATATAGGGTTTTTTACTTTGGGCAGTCTACTTCAATAATGTACAATTTTGTTCAGGTTTTAATTGTGGTAGTCACCTACTTTGCCCACCCTGAATTTCATAAAACTTATCTCGGATGTCAGTTAGTAGAAATCAATAATTCAAATCGGTTGTCACAACTGTCACCTTTAATATTTTTTGTTTTATTCTGGTTTTGTTAATAATATGACAAGAAATAACTTCACCCCTCCCTAACCCCCCCTGTAAAAACTGGGTGTTAACATTTAACACATAAGTCAGTTCAAAGCTTGTCGAGGTTTAGTTTCTGGTGTTAAAATTTCTTAGGTAACAACCGCTGGTGTTGCTTCACATTTTGTGATCTGCTTATGAAATATTTGAGGTAAACACTTACAATAGAAGCAAACACTAATAATCACATTTTAAATATCAGACCTTTATAAGTATAAATGTTCACACCCAAAGTTTTGGTGTTATTAACACCAGAGGGTGCAGTCCCGTATTGATTCCAGGGGAGTGTTAAATTAACAAAAGTAGTGTAAATTTGGCACTGCAGTGTTAAAAAATGATTAACACCAGGTGGTGGTAAAATGACACAAGCAGTGTCAGATCCATTAACAGTGAAAACACCCAAATTGGTGTTAATATAAAACTAAAAACAATAAAAACATTGTTTTTTTTAAATCTAACACCAGTGGGTGGCGGTCTTGTAGTGATTCCAGGATGGTTGTAAAATTAACCACCCATGGTGTTAAAGTTGACACTCCAGTTTGCAGTGTAGCAAATCTACAGGAATTCTATTTAGTAGTTTTAGTTCCTATGATACTAAAATGTGGTTAGGTTTTGTTTGTTTGCTTTTTTGGGTTTTTTTTTTGTGCATGTGTTTAATTATAGCAAATAGACCGCATTGCCATAACAAAGATCAGTAGGCCTATAATCTTGTATAGTCTTAGTACCGTAAAGTAACTTTTTGGTTCCTGTAATAAAGGTCCCGCAAATACACTGTTTATAGTCTTATTTTATTCCATTGACCGCCAGGCATAAATTCAAAACTTACATGGCATATTGTTTTTTGTTGTCACCTGCCTCAGGGCAGGGAAACACTGAACATTAACAAATTTACTTTATTATTGTCCAAACTTAGGCCAAAATTGGTCGAATCATAGGGATGAAAATGCATACTTTAAAAAAAAAAAATGCCATATTTTGGTCCATATCTCCCGCTTTTCGAGCCGGAGGGGGCAACTTCCCCCCTCCCCCGGTACGCCACCTGTCCGTAATATCTGCATACTTGAGGATTTCAAAACGTACAGTGCTTTCAATGTGATCGAGATCTAGATCAAACATGTGGCAGGTATTTAAAATGCTGACTTTTGTGTACATAGGAGGTGTTAAATATTTTATTAATTTAATTACCATTAAATTACAAACATGGGATCCCTATTGTTGATGAGGTAAAAGGTAATGTGATTAACCACGTCAAGGTCATGTGAGGTAAGTGTAAGAGAGGCTGAAAATGTAAATGACCTCAATTGAAGGTTGAGCTTCAATTGGTACCAAACTTGTTTAAGGATAATAAATTGAACCCTAATTTTTTGGTTCAAAGGTCACATTATCAAGGTCACAGGTCATATGAGGCATATCATTCACAAACTTTGACCCGGGGGGGGGGCACCTCACAAATGACAAGGGGTATTAACCGTGTCAAGCAATTCACAAAAAAAAAAAGCACCTAAATACGGTATTGCTTCGAAGCTTGAATTTTCACCCCTAAACGTATCAGCAGCGCAATTAAACAAGTACTTGATGGAATTTGCGCCCTACACCCGTATACCAGTAGCGCAATTTTGAATACCGAAAACAAGTATTTGTCTTTCTCCCTACCATAAGCAAGTAATTGATGCTGTTATTACCCATTTTATACGTAAAAACCCATAACCATATTCTTTTGGACGCCAGAGAGGCTTGTCTGAGCTTCACTGAAAACCAAAAACTCACTTGCTAATTAATTGGAAACTAGTACAATTGATGGTAGATTTTTACTGTAAACTAATAATTAGTTCTTCAGGCCGTACTAATTTATCTAACTGATAGTAGCAGCTGACAAGTTTGCTTGAACTAGCTCATGGTTCATAAGGAAATTCGTCAGGAGGTTCCTACAAATTGTCTTACTAGTATTAGAGGGGCTTCTACTAGTTTATAAACTAGTAAAAATGATGTCGATTTTTACTTATTTTGTTAATAGGGCAGTTTTATAATTTCACTGAATAGTAGGGCAATCAGTAGGGATATTTGGAGGGACTGTTTGTACTAGTTTGCACAAGGCTCTGAAGGTGGGTAAATTTTATGAATATTGGAAGTTTACCTGGTTGCTATAATTGTGACATTCAACATGGTTTAATTGTGCTGTTAGAGAGAGCTTGGCAATTATGGATTCTGGAACTGGAGTCACAGTGAGTCATGTGACCCCGGGATGATCCGCTGCCACCAGTATACTAAGTCTGGCTACATGCCTGTTCACAACCCTGGGATAGAAACACCCTGGGGAGACAGTTATAGCAAGGGGTATGACATGCCCATGAATAGGCCTATACACTACACCCAACAGTGTGGAATAAACAGAAACTAGGGTCTTGGTGGCATGGATTACTAAGGCTGTTACCCTGCAGAATAGGCACTGATGACCAGATGTTCATGGTTACAATTCTGTTGGCTGTTCCATAAGGCCATGTGCGGTTAAGCTTAATAATTAATTATGCCTGGACTCATACACTACTGTGACTTTTACACTACACATGAGCGTTCACTGCACGGCAATGTGAATCAAGCGTTCAGATCCATAGTCACTGACCGTATCTCTCTAACACATTGAAACAGGTTTTAAATGTACAATTACTGCAACCCTGTAAACTGCTAATATAACTTCGTCTTATTTACGACACTTTACTTTAAGACATTTTTTTCAGAGCTCTTGTTGAGACGGTTGACGTGCTTCCAAGGACACGGGCAACGGGCAAGCACAGTGGCGGGAAAGTTGGCGTAAAAAAAAACTAGTAGATCATAGATAAGCAGATTACCAATGGTCTGACGTAATAATTCGTAGACCAAAACTAGTGGTTCAATTGGTTAGAACGTCCTGGGGAACTGTTTTGCGTGTAAATAGTAGATCACTCCAATACTGAAGTGTAGGCTCGGTTCTACTAGTCTTTTAATTGTGCAGCGCCCTTTAAGAGGTCACTAGACCCAGTCACAAAATTCTAGTTCAGTTCAAAAAATCTAGTTCAGTTGAATGAACTAACGAGGTTACTAATGATAGTTAGTAACGATCCTAACCTAACGGTTTTGGTCTCTGTGTGGTGTAATTCAGAAAATATTCTGCCGGAAAGGGGGGAGGAGAGGGGATGCCCGATCGCTCTAGCAGAAGCGCGAAACCCTGCCAAGCAATTGTTGCTTGCCGGGAAATACATTTTCTCATGCAAATTTGATTCAAAACTATTGATATTGATAAGTGGTTAACTTAAAAGAATATAGGCCAATGATCGGGACGTTATAAACAGTAAAATATATGATTGCATGTAAGGTTTTAATTTGAACTAATCATAAATTAAAGGTGTTCATGGAGAGTTCGTAAGCGGCACGGAGAGTGGGTAGCGGAAACCTTGAGGTATTAGTTTTCAAACATTTTCCTATGCATGGTTCTAAAGGATCCGGGAAATTCGAATTTAGAGATGTTATTTTCGGCAATTATTTAGCAGTTTAGCAGCGCAGCGATAAATCGGCTTTTTCCTGAAATGGCCAAAATCAATATGCACCCATATTTAGTCCCAAAGTTATTTAAGAAAATATAAACCTAGAATGAGGACATTTAAATAAAATTTGAGTTTTAAATTGCTAAAACATTGGTCCATTCATGGGTAAGGATATAGAACTAGTTTGGCTTGTTATAGCGACATAATCAGGCAATCATAAAAGGAGTCGTCATTTCTCAATCTCAAACCAATAGGGGGTTGCCTGTACTAAAAATATATGCACGCTGTTGGTTAGTTGCGGAAAATTTGGAAAATTTAGGGATTTGAACGCACAAGTGAAGGCAAATACAGACTTCCGGAAAACACTTTTTTTAAAATTTTTTTATGTGAAATGATAGGACCCCTAAATGACCCAAGTCCCCATTTAGAAATAGAACCTTTTTCGTGATTTTGGGGTGAATTTTAGACCTTTTCACGTTACGTATCGTAAATGGCCTTGATCTGAAAAAAAATGCTTTTTACGTGGATTCTTGGACCCGGTTGCTACACCCTTGTCTATGAAGACTGATCCCACCGGGACTTTGACAACAGGTGACACAAGCAGTCGACAACCATGATGGATTTTTTTTTCAAATAGTAAAAAAAAAAATGCAAAAAGACATCACAATTTAGCCCGAGAGGTACTCGCGAAAGCCGGGGGGAAAGCATTATAGTATTGTATTGGTTACAATATGAATGTTTGTTAACGTTAGATAAAAAAAAAAAATTTCCATACTTAACACTTCTATGAAAAAGGCCTGAAAATGCATCAAAGATAAATGTATTTCAATTTTTAGTCATTTTCAGTTTCTTTTGCAGAAGAAATAAATATAGGCTCTACTTTGGCATATCCTTTGATAAATGTATAGCAGCTTTTAATTCACATGAGGTAGTCACTTGACAAATAAAGCAAGCAACTATATTTTTTGAGTTAGTTGCCATGGTAACTTTATTTTATTCACTTTTCACATCACAAACTTGTGCAATGATTACTTTATAATTGCTTGGAATGAACCTGTCTTGTACTATTCTGCCTATAGGCACATCATCAATTGTAATGAGTAATAATCAGAGAGTATTTTGAACCAATCCCATAATGCATTGCAATGTGCCTATACTGTACTATACTATAGACCACAAAACATTTCATGATTATGAAAAAAAGTATGATCACTTTGTGGGCTAAAATGAGTGTAAGTCAGAGTTTGTTATGTGTTAAAAATAGGATTTTTGTGTGATCACATGACCTTGTTGAGGTAAAATTTTCCAAAACTGGTGCATTGTGAGATGAACTCAACACACCCTCTGAGTAATAATGAAAGGTGTGTCCAACATTGAGTTGCAGAGCAGGAAATGAACAAAATATGTAACACGAAATATGGAATTAACAGTGATAAGTGGTAAGTGTGGGAGTAAATATGAGAGTGCTGTCTCTGTGTTGGATTTGGTTATAGAATAGGGTTTTGTAGATAGAAGAAAACCGGGTCGGAGAAGAAATCATTAGTAAAATCTCCTCTGTGGCAGTGGATAAAAAATGGGGTGTAACAAAAGTGAATTTCATGCAATTTTGGCTGATAGGGGAGGGGGTGGCAAAGCTATATATTATGCAATTCCCTTTAATCATAGTCTAACCAAGGAGGTGCTGCAAGCCACAATTTTTCATCTTTTACCCAAAAGCAATAACAGCACATTTTTTTGAAGAGTGCCCCTAATTTCTGAATATTTTGAGATTTTTGCAAAATTGTATTGGTAATTGGCTAGTAAACAATGCTTGTGAATGGTAGAGCTCAAAATTCTCTATATGTCATGAAAGAAGGAATTTTAGTTAATATCAGAGATCTCCGATAATAATTCAATGGCTATTGTTAACATCCTTTCAATATGAAATAGCCAGGAAATCATGCCAAGTATGTGTCTAGTGTTTATGCTTATCCATTAGTTGTTCCGTCAGTTCAGGCAAGTCAAGTTGGAGGTCATTTTCATGAGGTGGCACTATTTCATCATGGAACCATAAATTTGGCATTTCTAGCTCCACCATTAAATACAATCAGGGGAATCCCGAGTCTAATTACAAAATCGCTTCTTTTATAACAAATACACATTTTTTAACATAGTCATTAGCAGGTATAGTATTACAAGACTTACCAACCGCAAACTGTGCAAATCTCCCAAATTTCAAAATTGGGGTCGCCTTCAAAAAATGTTGCCATTATTGTGCTTTAAAAACCCCACGGCGGTTGGCTTATTTGCAACATAACACGGTTTTGGGGTAGCCCACCTAGGGTAATCATCAAATTTAGGGTGCTTCTATTAAAAAGAACCCCCCCCCCCGCAAAGAATCACTCGTTGGTACAATTTTTTGGGCTGTAAATTGAAAATCCTCCGAATATATCTTTCCTATTTAGGGTCAATTTAATTCAACCCACACTTGATAAAAATCTTGGGTTAGTGGGACTAGAAATAGTTACCATACAAACTCGTAAGGTCAAAGGTCATCTATTGGGGTCAAATTAGAAGCATATGAAAAAAAAATACTTATTTTTCACTGAAATAGGGTGTCATATCTTTCACTAACTTGGTACCATGAATTTTCATATATATTTTTGTCCGACGATAGGCATAATGCACCAATTGACCTACTGGAGGGCACTGGAGAACTTGATATGTCACAGTCTTTCTACTATATCCAGTCACTAGATGAGATTAGTCAATTAAAGAACCTTCTGGCACTCAATTTACGGGATTTAAAAATTAACCCTATTAGGATTGTAGTTGGTGGACCAATCAAAATAGATGTAAAATTTAAATCCTAGTCTGCTTAGATTTCATCAGAATAGATTTTGAATCAAATCTATATGATTTAATATTAACGCAGTAGTAGTAGAGATTTAATTTAAATCCCAACATGATTGGTCACTAACTTCAATCCTCAGGATTAAATTTAAATCCATGCAAAATTTTAGAGTGGGAGGTTAAGGTAATGCCCTGACAACCATCATATATCGTGCTTTTTTTTTATGTGAGTCTTTATATAATTAATTGTTGAAAGCCAGTGGCCTCTGAACAATGTTTAGCTACCGAGCACGATTTACTCAGCTGAAACATAAGAGGCGAAAAGTGCAACCTCGGTGATTCAGGTACTGTATAGGGGATATTGTGAGGTTGTTAATTTTTCAAGATTTTGACATCTTAAACGTTTTGCAGTAGCCTTACGACACTTTGAACAACGATGATTAAACCTTAAGGAGCAAAAGTATTTTACAAAGGTTTAAATTTGCGGTATAAAGGTAACTGCAAAGGAGTGAAAATAATGACCTCATGAAAATTTGCTGTTATACGGCATGTGGGAATAAACCCCAAACAAGACTTTGACACTTTTATGTGAGCTAAACGATGATGTGAGATTAGACAAATGTTCACTCTTTCTGCTGTTTATTTGAAGAGGGAATGGGTGAACTTTTTGTTTCAAATTGTGCACGTATGTTAGCAGAGGTCATTATAGTCTCTGGGATTATAGGAATTGTATTTTTATTTAGATCCGGGGCCTCTTAAGTTTTGTCTGGTAAGGACATGCCTCCAAAGAGCTGCAGCCTGCAAGTAGGACCCATATCTATACCAAGTTTTGCTGAAAATACCAGAGATCAGGCATGAGAATCTTCAGTTTAAAAACTTATTTGTTTTGTTTTTTTGCCCGAAATTGCGCATTTTCATTTATTTTCAGCCTGATTTTGGGTATTTTGGCTGGATTTTGTGTTTTTTTTCTGTTTTTTTCCGCTTTCGTTTTTTTCCTGAAAGTTCATTCTCATGCCTGAGAGATTCAGGCCAAGTTTAATACAAATTTGTGATTTTTTTTCGCTCAATATTTTTTACTTTTTTAGCAAATTTGAGAAAATTTTGGTTTCAGATTGAGGAAATTGGACTAATTTTTGAACAAATTTGAGAAAATGTTTAAAAAACGACCCATTGATATAAAAAAATTGGCATGAAAAAAGGTGTCATTGATATACCAGAAGGCTGAAATGAGACCCATACATCCCAATATGGTTATTTGTGTTGAGTATCCCCTTAGGTTTTAGTGCAGTCATATTCAAGGTGGGTGACCTGATCAATGACCTTGATTTTTGTAATTCCATTTTGTCTGGTATCAACTCTGATCAGCTGCAACGTTTACAACGCATCCAAAATTGTGCTGCTCGCCTAATTCTCAAGAAACGAAAACATGACCATATTACACCTTTGCTTATTGAGCTTCACTGGCTACCCATGAAATTTTGCATAAAATTCAAACTGGCCGTTTTTGCCTTCAAGCATTTTGAAGGTACCTTGCCGTTATACTTGTCATCTGTGCTTTCCACTTACCAACCATCACGTTCACTCCATTCATCATTTGAAAAGTTATTGAAACTTCCACGGGTCAACCTTAAATCAGCTGGTGAACGCTCATTTCATTTCGCTGCGTCAGCTGTTTGGAATTCACTTCCAAACAGCATTCGCAGTATCCCCAAGTTACAAGACTTCAAACGTCAGCTTAAAACTCACCTTTTTCGTCAAGCTTTTCATGGCTCATAGCTGTTTTGTTTGATTTGTTCGTGTTTACTGTTATGGCGCTCTGAGTTCTCTTGAAGATTTTGCGCCTTATAAGAACCATTTATTATTATTATTATTATTATGACCTGATCGACAAAACCAGAATAAAACAAAAATTATCAACGCCACACAGTTTTGACAATGGATTTGGCTTATATTTATTCCACTCACTAACACTATTCTGTGTAAGTTTTACAAAACTTTCATTCTGGGCAAATATGATTTTTCTTAATCTAATTTCATACAGAACTCTATGAAGAATTGACATATAGAGGGCGCTATAACATACAAACCATGACATTTGTAGGTCTATATGGCGTGATCCCTGCAATGGATTTTTCTCATTTTCACAGGGGTAATAGCTCTTGCATGTCCCTACTTTCAGTTGTCAAAAGTGTGTCACCATTGCTTAAAACTGTTTCCAAAGTAAGAGACAATTTGCTTGGGGTCAAACAGCTGTGGAGAAGGAAGTTGATATTTTCTCATTACCCCAGTGAAATTTAAGGCTCGGGAAAATGTTTTTCTTTGATGTTATGAACAGAAGCATCGACCATATTAATTAACACACACTGCCATATGGGCATGTTTAGTACATGTTCAGAAAAACAAAATCAAAATTTGATGAGAACGAAAACGGCGATTCGGAGATGGATTTCCATGGAATGACCGTCCGTATGTGGCGTAAACCACCACAGACTGCAGCAGATCAGTGATGCATATATCGTGTACAGAGTCGGAGAGAGCATCTCAGCATACTGTGTCATGACTGTGTGATTGCTATACGTAACTTCTGACACATGCTGTAATATTATATTTGAGCATGTTGCAAGAGTTAAAGGGGCATTTCGTGATCCACAGCCACGTCCCCCAGACTTACCTTTAAAAAGTTGGGATTTTTTATATCATCTGAAACGTTAACATTAGTAATCCATGTGTATATACCCAATCTTATGTGCAAATTCGGTCGTATCTGTAAGAAATTCGTATTTTTTTAATTTCTGTCCGTAAACGGACAGAAATTATAGCACAGTGGCCTATGGGACTGTGGGAAACAAGCTTTTGCGCATAACACAACACCGCAAGGTCGGGATCAACTAAAAAGTTGTGAATAAGCTTTTCTCAAGGTTATCTCTAGTGTACAATGAATAAAACAGAAGGTCCTGGAATCATGAAATGCACCTTTAAATTTAGCGAACCATACAAAATACATCAGGGAATTATTGGCATCGCTTGTCAGGGCAGTTTTCAACCAGTAGTCTTCAGGCTGATTGGAATTGGTTTGTAATTTGTAAAAGTTTATTTTTTTCATCATATCATTCATGTACTAGTACTACCATGACTACATTAACTTGGTTTGAATACTCAGACTAGTACATTCAATAGGAGCATGTCTTTATTTTATTTACAAAATTGGGCTACTCATTAACGAATCATCATTGGTTACATGGTTAATTTTATGTCAGTTGTCACAGTCTGCATTCCCCGCCAACCAACAAACCCACAAAACAGTATGTGCAACGAATCACCATGGGCAGTGACCGCACTTGTTAAGGATATGAATTTCTCTCAAATTGCACTGGATCGGTTGTAGACCACCTACCAAGAATGTTTCAAAGGTTTATCGGACAAACTAGTACAAAAGGAAGCTGCAAACCTTGTTTTGAACTTGCCTGCTATTGTAATCATCCCTATAGGAAACCATGCTTGTGTACGACAGAAAATACTAAATCATCTTATTTCATAAAGACAGCGTATTCGGCTTATTCACTTCAGGTGTGATCTAATACATTGGTAAGCATTCCAAATATGTAAAAAAAACAAAAACCAGGGTTCAAAACAATAGCTAACAATTTGGGGGTGCTTCTTTCTGGAAATGTCCTCATGTCTCTTTTAACTCAAATTTATAATCATAAATTTATTTTGGTGATATGCTATCATATGAGGGGAGAAAGCATTATGTGAAAAATCCAACCATGATCGGGTCACCCACCTTTGATAAATTTTTCCCACTCCTAAAAGTATAATTCTGAGTGTCCAATTTTATCTCAAGTTGGAAGACTGTTTGCTAGTACCTCATTTTGATTAATGCAGTTCTGTGTGATCCAATTGTTGAACACCCAGTTTTGCTCAATATTGTCAACCCACCATCAATGTAGTAAAGCAGAACAATGCACGTCATTGTCAAAATCAATAATGATGTTCTTGTAACTTCATAAATTATTAGTTAATATACCTTTCTACAGTTGGATGTCCTGTACCTAATATAGCAGTTTCTGGTTTTTTGAGTGCAAAGTGATTTAGGAGTTCCATTTGAAGGTGCTTCAGAATACAATATATCATTTGACTATTTTATATGAAAGACGTGATGGTTACCAATTAAAAGGATCAGCAGCGATAATGCGAGAGAATCAAACAATGTGGAAATGCATTTTTTTTCGCTTATAAATCAGAGATAAGTTCCGTATAACTGCTTTAATGTAGAAACAAACCACCAAATAGTGAAAAAATTAAGTAATTGAGGAAATTTGTCATACCATCTCCTGCAAATAGACATACAGCGATGGTGTCTCAAAATCTACACTAAACAGTTGATTGTGGCTTACACCAGTATAGAATAAACAAAGATCAATAATGTTTGTGTTTGAGGTCAAACTGTATTGATCATGGTGCACAATATCATGCTTAAAATCTGGGATATTCACTGGAAAAGGCTTTTTTGATCTCAAGTCGGAAATTTGATATGCACGTATAGGAATTACAGAATCGGGTAAAGAGTACTGCCTTGTCTTTAATACGTGGATTTTAAGCCAAGCACTTGCAGGTTATATTCGCATATCCATGCCAGTAACAAAAATACAAAAATATGAATTTTGATGATTTTTTCAATGTTTCGGATTAGCAAATCGCTGCTTATCCCTTTAATATTATTCAATTCCAAAATGTAATATGAATCCAATATACCATTTTAATGTGAGTGGTAATTGTATGTGTATTGTAACAAGTCACAGACTGCTATACATGTAATTACTGGAAACCTCTTTGATCAAGCTTAAAGGTGCATTTCGTGATTTCAGCATATTCTGTTTTATTCAATAATCACTAGATATCCTTGAGAAAAGCTTATTCTCAAAATCTGAGTTGATCCTGATCTTGCAGTTTTGTGTTATGAACAATTGCTCGTTTCCCACTGTCCCATAGGCCACTGTGCTGTAATTTCTGTCCGTTTACGGACAGAAAATACAAAATTGCGAATTTCTAACAGATACGACCGAATTTGCACGTAAGATTGGGCATACGTGGATTACTAAGGCTAGCGGTTCAGATGACGTAAAAATCTCAAATTGTTTAGGTAAGTCGGGGATCGAGGCTGTGGATCACGAAATGCCCCTTTAATAAGTCATGTGAGTGCAAGGCCTTAACTCCAATAGCTGCCGTGTGATACATCTGTGTGCTGCCATGTATTAGGATAACTTTTAATTGTTTTCCTTGAGTCAATGGCTCTTGAAATAGTTCTTCAGGCCTCAGGTGACTGTGGCACTCAACTTGTTTTCAGGTAGGAATGTGCAAGAGAAGATACCAGTAGCTTCCCACAATGCATTGCTTCCATTGGCAGTTTTTGTGCAGGTTGTCATGTGAATCGTTAGAGATGAAACAGTCTTAAAATGCAAGTTTGTGATCAGTACTGTCAATTTAGCCATGTTTCATCACTAACAATTCACATCAGTACCTGTACAAAAACCTCCATTGGAAGCAATGCATTCTGGGAAGCTACTGAAATCTTCTCTTGGAATGTGCGGCCCAAACTTTGGGGGCTGGGAATGGCTTGGAAACTGGAAAGTAGGGCCGTAGGAACTAAAATTTTTAGAAATTTGCAGGCTTTGGAACTGGCTAAAATTCCGAGGGTTGACAAACAGAAAGACGTAACTCAAACTGAAAAGAAATATTAAAGAATTTCTTTAACTCTGCTGTTCTTAATTAAAAATTGTTCTTTGTTTATATAATGCTTGCTTACAGTAACCATATATGAGCTTTATGAGATGTTTACATTTTGAGTAATGAATAGATTTGCTTAGTAGAAAATATTAAACATCGCATTTCTCAAAAGCAGTATTACAGCAGAATTAAAGAAATTCTTTAATATTTCTTTTCAGTTTGAGTTACGTCCTTCTGTTTGTCAACCCTCGATTTAGCTTCTGAGGCAAAAGGGACCCTTAAGTTCTGAATTATGCCTCAACTGCTATACCCCTAAAAACTGCTATACCCGTACCTCTTTCCTATGTCGGGGAGTGGTCGGAGAATGGAGGAATTAAACTTTTAGTGATAAAGAATGATTATAAATGTTGTATATATCATCAAAAAATCATCAAAAATCAGATTTTTGCATTTCTGTAATAAGTATTGGTATCCTAATATACCCTACAAGTGCTAAGACTGAAAGCAACCTATAACTAGAATTTCGCGGTTCTCGGCTTTCTAGGTTTCAGGTTTTGCTGGTTAGTTGGGGACTGCTGTTTTCTTCATTTTCTGTTAAGATTTCATTTGTACAAAATAACTATAAATGAGAATTATACAGACTTGTGCCTTTAATATGCTGTTTGTGTGTCAACTTTACCTTCAAAAAAAGTATATCAGTTTCAAACTTACAGTATCATTTAAAGCAGAAGTTCTGAGTTAATGTGTAGAGTCAAATTGGAATGGAACCAAAATGTTTTTTTTTTTTGTATTTTTCTCACATATAAATGGATTCTTGTTTTCAAATTTCCAGGAAAAGAAAATTGAATTGAATTTTTGTCATTTTTACAGCTAATTGAAACAGTTTACAGTTTGTTTAAATCACAGTTTTAAACAAGTACACATAAAACCCTATGGTCAACAATATTTTGCAGACTTTCTAAACTCACATTTCTAAAGTTAACCAATAAAAGCCTGACAATAAAACCTCAAAGGAAATTTCATCAATACAATATTTTTTTAAGACCATTACTGACCATTTCTCATCTCTGACGCAGGTTTTAACGCCCACATTTTATGTGCAGAAATTAGCGATGATGGGGACATATTGTCTCGTTTGTTAAGGTAAAGACTGACATTATGCCAATAATGGCCAGGAAATAGTGGAAAGCAGGAAAGGGTTTATTAAAAAAATAAAGTTGATTCTGTAAATTTAAAATATTTAAAGACTGTAGGATGGAATTGATATGAGTTTACATGGGAGGAGCTAAAGCAAAATAAGAAAATTCACTAGCAAGGGAGAAAGGAGGGGAAATGATAGATGGGGGATACTAAAAAGGGAAGAAGAGGGAATGAGAATAAATGTAAACAAATAAACCAGAAAGAGAGGTTGAGGAGGAGTGTCATAAGGCATTTTTCTATTGAGCAATATTTTTCGGATCGAACCGGGTAAAGGATTAAAACTGGTTAACAAGAAAATTACCTTCTCTGGTATTTGCTACTTTTTACCAGGGAAATTCTCTCTGGTAACCATCCTTGTTTTGGAAGGATTTTTACCCGAGAACATACCAGATCACGTCAATAGAAAAAGACCCCGCTCCGCATCAGTGCGGCATGCAATAAGAGAAACCGGAAATGGCTGGGTCCCTTAAACAATGGCGTCATCTTACAATTTAGAATCAACAATACACGGGGGCGATGCATGAGAACGGCGAAACAACGCAAGTGCTATTAAAATACACCGCGCTTGTTTTGTTTTATAGCGTAATGCTAGGTGCTGAAGTAACTAAACATCTCAATTAAAGGACATCAGATGTTGGGATGAAATAATCTGAATAACAATGTTAAGGAAAGACATATGGCCAGTATTCATACAGGAACTGTGCTATCACTGCCCGGGGCCGGGGGTCAATTACAACTGGCATTGCAATATTACCGTGAATGATCTCTACCACTGACCTCTACCGGCCAACTTTCACATGGGTCCCTGAAGTCGGCTATTTTGCCCGAATGCTAGCTCCAGTAGAAATTGCCCGCCCTCCACTATCGTACACTATTTACCGGGACAAAGGTCTCACTTCAAAATACTGGATGTCAATAGAAAAACGCAAATAGATAGATACCTGCTTTTAGCCGTGATGAAACTTTCAATCAAAATAACATCTTGGCCGAACAAACATCGCCACTACTAAAAAACAAACCACACCATGGACCAATTGACGACCTCCATGGACAACATTGTGAAGTGGCAAAATGAGCGAAGGTTCTAAATGAGAAAGAGACAAAATGAGGTGGGAAGATACAAATTGTGAGTCAGCTTGTTAGAGCATGCTGTGAAAATTTGAAAGTAAAATTCCATTGGTAAAGACTATTTTTTTAAAGATATATATTTTAATTTCTTTATATTTCTTAATATTTTTTGTTTTTTTTCAGTTGCGACATTTGGGAATTCGCAAATTCCCTAACTTCGTTAGAAATGTTCAATGAGATGAAATTAAAAAGCAATGCAAAAGAAAAAGTCTCTGCTTTTGATATTTCACATGAACTCAAATTCCATCTCCCTTCCCAATTTACCTGGTTTGCATATACCAGTACACAATCACATTTCTTGATTAATTCTGCAAATTATAATCTTATTGCATCAAGTATTTTATTTTTATATATTTATTTTTTTGGAAAACTATTAGGACATTTGTGGAAACATTAATTAAAAATTAGTGTATTTTGTGTTGCTTTACAGTCAAATTCAAAACTGAAAACAAGATCTAGTCAGTTAAGCACTTCCGCTGATTATTGACACTTGACAAATTGAACGACCTGCATTTGAATTGCTTCTCAATATCCAACTTAAGTTTGATGCATCCAGTCCTTCACACCACCACATGTCTTTTCCAGAAAATCCAACTTTATTGCTTTATTTTGGTGAAAGCACCTCCTTAAATCGTACCATGATATATTAAGAGGGCACTCTAGTTACAAAAATTGTGCCCTACTCCCACAAACACACACACCAAGTCACCAGTCAAATTAAGTGGGCAGAGCCATAAGACGTGACGGAAAGAAGTAGCGACGAAAGGCAAGAAACTTGGAAAGGAGTACTGATCAGAATCTGTGATCTTAGCAACTTGAACCATCTTCTTTATAACAATTTCTGTGCAACCAGGAGCTCAAGAGATAGACCAGTAGTTATCATGCAACCATTCCTGCACGAGCATAGGCTGTTTTAAAGTCTCATTTTTATAAGCGAAAGCAAATACAAAATATCAACGGCGACCACACCTTTTGACAACTAATTTGATTATTTTGTACCACTGACTTCCATCCTGTGTAAATTTTACGAAATATCATTGTGGGCAAATGTATGATTTTTCTTAATATTTAGATCAACAACGTCTCACTATGGAGAATGGACATATAGAGCATGCTATCAACATAAGGCCTATATGGCAATATTTCCGCAATGGATTTTCCTTATTTTTGCAGAGGTAATCTCTTGCATGTCCCACTTCTAACATTTGTCAAATTGTTTCGCCACTCTGCTTAAAATTGCGCATAAATTAGAGACGATTTGTATGGGGTCAAACAGCTTTGAGAAAAACAATAGTATATCATACCGAAGCGAGAGAGAGATAAGGGGATAGAGAGAGAGAAAGAAGATGGAGAGACAGACAGGGGAGAGAGGGAGACAAATAGAGAGACAGAGCAAGAGTAAAGCAGGGGAGACAAAGAGACAGAAAAAGACAGTGGGAAATACAGTAGGAAAGAGAGATGATTGGAGAGAGAGGATACAACATGGCAAGAATTATCAGTGTTAAAATGTCCTGTGTTAGCAATAATTCATTATAATACCCTTTGTCATCTGCATTGGTATCATTGTGCCTTCATTCTGTTAATGGAATAGCACATGGTACACGTAGTGTGAAGGGTTAAATGTAATTATACCTCCAGTTAGATAGCCATCATCAATTCAGCTACTTATGACGTCTGGTGATTTCTGCAAAATTGAAAACACTAGTGAGTGAGTGTTGATCTGATCGCGCGAGCGCCCCCCCCCCCCCCGGTTATGCCTCTGGCACACACGTGTGTGTGTACGCATGTATGCACCGTGTGGCCTTGTGTGTCATGTAAAACCATAAAAAAAAAGTCAAGTGGTTTATATTTGCTTGTAAATATCTCTTTTTCTTCTTGTTCCATCAACACAAAATTTTGCAGTTTTGGAGCATGCATTTTTGTCCCTGCCAAACGAGTTTGGAACGGGGGCTATGAAATGAGCAGCGTCCATTTTGTTCGTCTGAACTTGGGGAAAGAAGCATGTGAGATTCTTGACCTGATTAGATTTTTGGGCATAAAATATGCTATTAGTATACATAATTTAAATCATTTTAAAGAACATTTTCCCGTAGGCATTCTCTAGTTATCTGGGAGTTCTGTAAGGCATATAATGATGTAACTAGGTGAAGTGAAAGCTGGTTTAAAAGTACTAACCTGATTAGATTGTGGCATATTTTGGGTAATTACATATGCAAATGAGCTAATTAATATGCAAAAATGTCATATCCACTATAATTTTTCAAACTGTACATCGTATATGCAAAATTCCTTCAATGCAAATGAAATCCTATCATGGTGGGCATCTTCTTTAACATTTGAAAGTGTGTGATTATGGGCTCAGGTATGCAATGAGATATTAAATATGCATAATTGTGTATCGCTAAAATGGTACATCAGATATACAAAAATTCCTTCGCTACGGAAAAGACCACTCTGCCACTTGGTATGAATCATAATTGGAGTCAAAGTGCTGTGGACAATTAAAGATTTAAAGACCCAATTTTAGATGCAAGTGATTTAATTAATAGTAAATATGTGTAATTACTGATCATGGAAACAGTTTCATCAGATATAAAGAATTCCTTCACTACATGAAAGAGGGGTGGGGTGTCGAGGAGGGGGGGTAGGGGTTGGGGAGGGAGGTGGGGTGGAGGGTGGAGGGTAGGGGAGGGGTGGGGGGGGGGTTTGGAGAGGGGTGGGGTGTCTCGGGGGGGGGATGTGGGGTGTCTCGGGGGGTGGAGTGGTGGGTTGTCTCAGGGACTGGGGGGGAGTGGTGGGGGGTTGGTTGGTTTTTGGTTTGTGGGGGGTTGGCGGGGTTGTGGGGGAGGAGTGGGTGTTGCGAGGATGGGGAGGGGTGGGGTGTCTTAGGGGAGGGAGAAGGGGTGGGGATGTTGAGGAGGGGGGGGGGGGGAGAGGAGAGTGGAGAGGTGGGGTCGGGGTGGGGAGGGGCGACAGGTGGGGTAATTTTTTTGTGGTGGATTATGGATGGAGTTCATCGACAAGTTATCGTTGTTTAGAGTTATTTATTGTTGAGTTATGGATGGAGTTCATCAAAGAGTTATGTTTTCACTTTTGCCCATATGTCCTTATGTGCATCTGTGAAAAAATGTTTACCCTGGATGCAAGGATTGGTGCAAATTGATTTTGGTTGGTGGAAGGACATTGCATGTTTTAAGTAGGGTGGTCTAGTGGTCCCGGGTTTAAGGGAGTTTTGGCCAGAATTAAGGGGATGATCTGGTGTAGTTTCAGTTCTCACTTCTCAATGATCACAACATTCGGCGGGGACATCACATCGCATAAATTCTAGTTCTACTTGTTCATACATGGAAACAGTTTTTCTCATAAAGATGGTAGAGTAATGATGCTATACTGGACAAAATGAAAATCCTGCTGTCAGCAAAGGAAAGGTTAATTATTTTTTGTTTATTCATGTGTAGATGTAGATACTTAATAACAAAACAAAGATTCTGCCTTTGGTAATTAAACTTTTTTACTTTGATCAAAAAAAATCCTGAAAACGTGATACAGCCCTAACACCCCAAAATACCATACTGTGCTAGCATCATGGTATTTTATGTTCCAGTAGCATACCTCCCATGCATACATAGCACTATTTCCTGGCTATTTCATATTGGAAGGACATTTCCAGCATCCACTAAATTGTTATCGGGATACAATATTAATTATCCTAATTATGAAATTCCTTCTTTTCAAGCTTTACCATTCACAGGTAGAGTTTACTAGCCAATTTCCAATACAACTGTGCAAAAATCTCAACATTTTTGGAAAATAGGGGCACTCTTCAAAAAAAATTGGCTGTTGTTGCTTTGTAATGCACAACATATGACAGATTTTTAGCAAAAAAAAAAAAAATCAAATATTTTTAATTTTGGTAAAAAAAATTGACAAAAAACATTATTTTACTCCAAATTGGGTAAAAATCTCAAAATTTGGGATGTTTTCCCCCAAATTTAAAGGGACATAATGGCATGAAAAAAATTGACATAATGAAAAGGATCCTTACTGAAATCACTTCCACAAGTTCAAAAACAATTCGGATGTTTACATTCTGTATAAACAGGAAGAGTTCCACGGGGGGAGGTGGCAGTTTGTGGCAATTTCTGGAACAAGGATATGCTGACATTACTGCCAGCATTTACCAAACTTGAAAAGCATGTTGTCATCAGCTCACAGACATTGCTATGGTATATGTGCTAATCCTGGCTAATCCATCTTTCACTTGCCAGATCAATATCTTACTACAAGCCTAAAGTACAATGCCTGAATCCTGGTCTGAATGCTTTTGAATTGTGTCGCAAAACATGTTAGATACATTGTAAATTCTGTCAGGGATGTGAACCTCCCCCTCCCCCCGGAACTCTTCCTGTTTTTACTGTTTTTACAGAATGTAAACATCCAAATTGTTTTCAAACTCGTGTAAGTGATTTCAGTAAGGGTCCTTTTCATTATGTCAATTTTTTATCATGCCATTATGTCCTTTGTCCTTTTAACTTTTCCCTGTTTCCCCAGAAAAAAAATAAATCCAAATGACAGCACAGGTGTTAGGTATCTTTCAGACTGTATATTGAACTTGAATGTGTGATTTGTCATCACAAGAATTGCCATTTGATCACCCAAGTTGATATCATATACATGTAAACTATTGTTTATACATGTATACAAATTACAATAAAAACAATTGTGGTTGTCCTTATTGTCTGAGTACCCTGACAGAATAGAACTGAATTAAAGGTGGATAACCCGATCATGGTCCAATTTTTTGTATGACGTTTTCTCCCACAACATGAAGCCAAAACAACTGATTACAAATTTTGAGTTAAGAACACTATCTGTGGATTCACCCAAACGATCAAATATTTGAATTTTCCAAGAATAGCTTAAAAGTGAAAATAAAGTCTGACAAAATTTTCATAAGTTATTTTGTCCAATTGAAAAATTGCCAGAAAAAGAAGCAAACAGACTGTGTTCAAAGATATGAATCTCCTTCAGTTACGTGTTTGTAGTAAGTGTCCGTAGGCCCGTAATGACTAAAATATCCAATTTTGTCCTTATTGGGTTGCTTTTGGTCTTAACGGTGCAACAAGGAGATTTTGAGGCAACCCCAAATATTGTGGCATAATAGTAGCGTTCATATAGATTAGAACGCTCACTATATTTTTTATCTTGTATTAGCTACAAAAATGTCTTAAAAGAGAGAAAAATATGATTTGGATTGCTTATAATTCAATGTAAAAACATAGGCTGAATTTCGTATTTTGCTCCTAACAAAATTAAGAAATTTCACAATTTTTTGTGTCCGCCGCCTTGAGGCAGGAAGACACATGAGGGATCACTTTGTCCCGCTGTAGTCTGTTGATGTCTGTTTTGATTTCTGTTTGTTTGTTGTGAAAAAGGGTTAACATTTGCTTGTAATATCCACATACTTTGATGATTTAAACCAAACTCATGTCCTAGATGCAACTGGGATCCCGCTTTACTGAGAGGTCAAAGGTTCACATACCAAGGGTCAAAGGTCATGTGAGGTCAAGTTGTAAGATAGGCTGAAAATGTAAAAATTGACCTAAATTGAAGTTGAAGTTCAATTGGAACCAAACTTGAACCTATGGTGCAACATTGGATCCCTCATATGTTAATGAGGGTCAAAGTTCACATCCTAAGGTCAAAGGGCATGTAGGTCAAGTTTAGAATGGTTAAAAAAATGTAAAATTGCCTAAATTGAAAATTTTAAGTTCAATTAGAACCAAACTTTAATCAAGAAGTTGCACATTGGGTCCCTCATTTGTTATGGGTCAAAGGTCACATGCCAAGGTTAAAGTCAAATGAGACCTATCATTACAACCGCGACGGCAGGCGACACATCAGGTCCGAGGACCGATGTATTTTTGTATCCAAGAACATTTCTCAGCTAACCTTTCAGATGGAATATTTTTGATGGAAAGCTTTTACATCAGGGCAAAAAATCAGAACTTCATTTTTTTTAAAGCACACATGATATTGTAACTCCTCTCGTTGCACCTTTAATACTTGTAGGGTATGTAGGATACCTATACGGTGCAGACAAGGCCAAAATCGATTTTTGATGATTTTTTCATTTTCTGTAGTGCCTTTAAATAAACCAGCTGTTCAGAGAGTAGAAGCATAAGTGTATACTAAATGCCCATATGACTGTATGTTAATTAAAGGGTTGACCAATTTTGGAGATGTTTTTGTCATAACTTCAAAATGAAACATTTCCTTGACATTAAATTTTTCACTGCAATAATGAGAAAAGTATAATTTTCCTGATAACCACATCTCAATTTGTTGGATGGAGAAATTGGGGTACTGGATTGACCATCGTGTTGCTCACCACCTTTAACCAGTGGCAGCACCACAAGGGGGGGGGGGAATTTCCCCCCTAATTTTTTTTTTTTCTGACCGCCTGGGCCAGAAAAAAGCGATGGTTTTTTGCAAAAATCACGATTTTTGGGCCAAAAATCACCAAAATTTGGGCAAATATCAGCGATTTTAGGCCAAAATTTGGAAGTTTTTCCCCCCAAAAATTCACTTTTCCCCCCTGTTTGGCCCCCATAAAATAAGGTCTGGTGCTTTCCCAAGTGTGAAGGGGGTAACTGCCTTTAACCAGCTTTCATAGAGAAAATCGTATGGGATACTTCTACAGTACCAAATTAAACTATTTATTGCTGTAGCTATATTACATTTCTTGTTCTCTGTGCAAGAGACGCAAGTCCCTAATATGGTGATCGTGCTGTTAAATTGTGGCTGAGGTTCAAATATCTGAGGAAAAGACAAATGAACTGACGTGCACAGAGCATTCTTATGAGAACGATCTACCGGTCATTAAAAGTGTAAAAGAGTTGTGTTACTATAGTTATGATCATCGTAGGTGTTTTAGAGTGAACACCTACATACAATCAAACATGAAGGTTATTAAAATCATTTGGAAATGTGATATATGTCACTGCTGTCAAAGGAATAAGGTCTGTGTAGGCGAGTTTTGATCTTCATTTACTTCATTGCGTCATTAAAATCTCCTCATGAGTTTAACTGTCCCTGAAAATGGTTGTAGGTATGAAATAAAATTGGAAATTATTGTGGATCGTTAAAAGTAATAACAAATTATGATACTTACTTAAAAGTGCCCGTTCCAATTTTTGTTTATCGTGTTCTCTACTTGATATGAGAGCCTGACACTTGCATGCACTGAACACCAAGTATCATGGGAAACAGACTTGTAGTTTTGATGGTAGAAGGAAAAATGCATATTGCTGTGTCCTATTCACTATACTCTGCTATTATTGATGGTTACCATTAAAATGGCACTTTTTTGTCCCTAATTTGTGAAAATGGATTTGAAAAGCTGAAATCCAAGAAAAGGATTTAAAAGCTCACAAGAAAAAAATGTCCTTTTATCTGATATCAAACTTGATGCTAGTTGCTGGTAAATTGGGGATCGCAAAGATGAATGGAATAACACCTTTAATGATGCACAACTTTTTAACCCCACCGTAATTTCATAATTTCTTGAGAAGATTATAATGTTGATTTCGGAGTAAACAACAGAACATTTTGTAGTGAGGTTTAAGAAGGACAGGCCTAGAAATTTCATGAATATTAGAGTTATAAGAGGGCATGATCTAGTGTTTAGGATTCGTACCTCTGATTTAACTCTATACCTGGGAACTTGGGCTAGAAGTAGCCCAGATTCACTTCAGCGGTTTCATTGTTTTAGCACAGTGAAGCGGAACCATTGCTAAAGCTTGGGAGACATGGGCAATTCTGGCCGGAACCTGCTCTTGATTTCAAGACAATGTCTCACCTCTAGCCTGTTTATCAATGAAACTGTAACCTGATCAAAAACAGGGGCGTAACAAGACCTGAGCCTCCGGGATGGCAAGACTCAAGAACTTTTCCCGATTTTCCCTGCGCCAATTTTTCCAGGTCACCTTCCCCTTCCTCTTTCACCTTTCCCTTTCTCTTTCCTTCCTTTCTTCCCCTTCCATTTCCCGGTATGTCAGACTGATTTACCTGGTAACAGTGCCCCCCCCCCCGCCTGTTACGCTACTGGTAAAACAAAAAGACGTGTTGGATTGCAGTCACAACAGGCCAATCTTTACTGCTAAAGTCCTTGGTGTGCGAAGGCCTGGAAATTGCCTAGCACAGGTACATGTAAAGGATAAAAAGGACCCTGTTTCAAATCCAAGTGGTATACCAAGTGGCGTAACAGGCGGGGGGGGGGGGGGGCAGGGGGCAGGTCAGGCCCCCCCTGACGACTTTGGCTGGGAACAAATTGACAAAAATCATGCTAAATCAGTCGTTTTTAGCCATTTGACCGGGAAAAATTGGCCTTTTGACAGATACTCAGTTTTGGGCCTAATTGGTAAGACCTATTGATCAAAATCAGAATTTTAACTCTACCTGTGGGTTCCTTTGGAATTGGACAAGAGAACCAAGGAAGCATCCCGTTCTGCTTGTTAAAGCCACTATCGGCGATTCACTCAAAAAAGTCAAAATATTTGAAATTTGCAGGAATAGCTTAAAAGTGAAGGATAGGTCAGTGGAATTCCCATAAGTTGTTTTTTTTTTTGCAAAAAACTGAAAAATTTACAGGAAAGGAAGAAAACAGAAGTGTTCAGAGATAAGAACCATCATTCAGTTATGTGTTGTAGTAAGTGTCCGTACAGCCAGTAACGACTGAACTATCCGATTCTGTCCTTGTTAGGTTGCTTTCAGACTGCGTGTCAATTTGCAACACACGGTATGACAAATTTAACCATTTAGTATTTTTCCCCACAGTAACATAGTTTAATGGAATTGTACACACGTATCCCTGATTTATAAGCTAATGTAATAAATTTCCAATTTTGTTTTTCCGCATCATCGATGATTATGCCTTTACATGAACTAGGAGACTCCAATTTGGTTGAAGTAGGAGTGTGTGTGACATGAGGTTTCAATCTTGGGTGCGCTTGGGAACATATTGGTTTTGTGAAAGTTGTGTTTTTGGAACTGAAACTTTAATCAATGTTATGGCTTGGGTATTGAATTTTGGTCCCAATAGGAGGGTTGTGGAGCCTGAAAAAAAATAACAAAATTTCTTCATTTTGGTTAGGAACTCATTTTGGGGAGTTTTCACTGTTAAAAAGAGTCTTTAGAAATGGTGCATGCTCAAAAATTGGTGTCTAAGAAGCAAATTAATGGAAACCAGGGGGGCTTTGCGTATTCATTCCTACCAATTAGTCCAATAATTTTAAGATTTGACTGGGAAAAAAAAATTGCAAAAGAAACAATGTCCCGATTTTGATTCAACCTGGTTGAAATTGTCATTTGTACACTATAAGTAATTTAGATAGATTCTTTGTTTGGCTGTTTTATATAAGAATTACAGAGAATATGACAAGTGACCTTCCATAGACCATGTTTCCCCAGTCACATTTTTTTGCATTCCAATTATGCAACAAATATCATAAGCATAGTGCAACCCGGGTATTTTCAGCTCCTGTACCATAGGGGGAACATTAGACACCATTTGTATTATAACAAAACAAATAATTCTGAAATTTTTACCCCCATTGTGACTTGAACCTATTGGACTCATACATAGTGAGCTAGACCACTGCAGATAGGGCGAACTATACCTTTTTAATTCCTTAAAAGGTGACGAACATGTGGTACACACTAAAAACAACGTGGTAATTTTCCGTGGAAAGTAGTCAACTATGCACACATCCGAATAGGGGTCAAATTTTGACCACGAAAAGGGCCAATTTCTTTTCGGACACATTTTGACCTTTTCAATTTGACCCCTGTATAAACCTACCCGGTACCCCCTTAAAATGCATATTCCACTCCATTGATTTTGGTAAACTTTTGATATATTGTTCTATAAGGTTTTCTCAATACAATTCTGTGTGAAATGATTATTTTGCAAAGTTTGGGTTAATAAAGACATCATTTATCCATAATTTGAATAGACCGTATTCAATATGACAACAGCCACCAGACATGTTGTTGGACAAGATGAATACATTCCAGGACAACAAAACATTAAGTGTCAATCAATCCAGTTAGCGGATTGCATAGGGATCATGGACAGGTGAATGATTGTCAGGGACTGGATGCGTCTATCTTCGTCCACCAACATGGCGGCCTATTGGATACGGTCTATAGCCTACTGCCAAATTTCCAAACTGCCAAAGTTCATGTGCCCACCAAGAAATTAAAACCTTTGAAATAGCCATTGATATGTTAAATGTGCATCGTGTCTTGTTTTGTCGCTTTAAATCAATTTCAATGCTTATTGCTTTTGTCATTTAATGGTTCTTTCTTCTGATTTTTTTCAGCTCGCATATCAGAATATTTATTGGAGAAATCCAGGTGATCCAACAAGGCGAGAGGGGAGAAATCTTTTCACATATTTACATGTTGTTTGCTGGCCTCACTGCTGATGAGAACGAAACAGTATGGCCTATGAGGCCTGAAGGACCACAGGTAAGGCTAAAAAACATTGTTGTTTGCGGAACGAGGAAAAATATTAGGTTGGTTCGGATTTTTTTTTCCTTCATTTCACACTTTTTTGCCTATAAAATGAATACAACGTGCTATGACAGCAAAGATCTTGTATTTTACTGTTCTAGTTTTATGTCTTGTTTTGAGTTTTTGTGTCGCCTGCATTAAGGCAGATAAACACATAGGGTCACTTTGTCCACTGTTGTGTCTGTTGTGAGGTCTGTTTTTGTGAAAAAAGGGGTTAACATTTGCTTGTAATATCCACATACTTTGATGGATTTAAACCAAATTTGGGGTCACAGGGCAAAATACCAAGGTCAAAGGTCATGGAGGTCAAGTTGTAAAATGAGGCTGAAAAGTAAATTACCCTTGTTTGAAAAGTTGGAGAATTGGAAACCAAACTTGGTTTATGGAGTTGACATGCAATCCCTCATTTTGTTAACCATCACTTCATTGAATTGATGGTTTTAGTGCTATCGAGAGCGGCGTGTTTTACTGTCGGCTCTGATTTTCTCTACTAGTCTGGCGGTTTTATTTGCATTTATGACAAAAAGCTGCCTAGGAAGTCAGACACCTGGGGGAATCTCGTGTGGCTTATTTTTGAAATTTCAGTGAAGGGAGTCAGTTTGGGTAGTTTGGGTAACTTTTGTATCTTTTTGTCAATTTTGGACATTCATTTGGAGCCGCGCTTGTCGTCTTTCTTACCAGAATGCTATTGGTTTATGTGTGCACCTATTAACCGGTTCTAGTTGGGTTCTTCGGGCGAAAATGAATGGTGATCATGTTACCATAGCTACCAGGGCTTTACCAGGGACTGAGGGTCAAACACAAGTGAGAGTTCATTTGACTTGAGTGTTAGTGTAAACACAAATTCCCTGGATGAAGGGCGCCCGGCTCGGCTTATAATGAAGAGGACACAAAAGAAGTGTTTCCCGGATGAAGGTCGCGCCGGACTATAAATAGAGATGACACAAAAGAAGTTGTTTACTTGAGATCAGATTTGAGTTATGTAATAACTCGGGGTATTTGCAACCAAGTCTCAAAGAATATTCAGCATAAGACGTAGAGAGACCTAAAATTTGCCTACTTTAGAAAACTGACAAAAATATCAAATCCGTACTTTAGCAAATTTGGTATCGTGGTATCGTCCTTGTGAAGGCAGCACTTTCTTTCCAGTATGGCATTTAGTTATAATGACTATGCATAATGTTTACCTTATAGATGGGAGAAAAGTTGGGTTTGTTGGTTTCGATGGCAAAGTTAGAATTTTGAGTTTATGTATATTGGTTTTATTTTGAAGGTGTTTGAGAAAATATTTTGGTGTACGCGAGAAACCTCATCTGTTGTTCATTATTAAGTTATTGTGGTGTTTTCGAACATGCAGACATTGCTGCGACATTGTATACAATGCCTAGCGTGGCTGTTCCTCTAACGATGTTCCACCACGTTGGCCGTTTTAAGGCACCTCGGAACTGTTGAAAGCCAGGTATGGAACTTTATAAGTGGTCCTTGAAAGGTGAAGACACTTTAATATATTACATTTTCTAGATAGAATTTCGATTATAAAATGATACAACAAAAGAGGGTATTCACTTGCAACAGCAGTGGACATACTTCGGCTATTTTTAATACCTTACACTGCGATAATATATTTCTATGCGAGTTGAGACGACAAAACACACTTGCCTTACTTTGACGGTGGTAGATATTACTTCTGTGTCGACGTTCCCACTAAATGATTGGCCTAACATTCGACCTGAAGAGGTCAGGGAATTTGTCAGTAGTAATCCTCTATTTTTGATCGAGGATATTCCCTAAAAGTGGCCTGAAAAACATACGACGGAAATTAATACCGGTAGAGGCATTTCTTTTTAAACCCGTTTAAACAGACAATTTTCTCTGTACCAGTATGCAGAGACCTCTCTGAGAATCCTTATTAGTGTTTAAACCAAGCGTCAATGTATTGCTGTAAAAGAGCTCATATACGATTGTTTATCGAGCTTGCTGCAATACAGAGAATTGTAAGGCATTGCCGTTGGAACCTGGAGTGTGAATGTTAACGGTTTAGTGTACATTGGCGATTACCTTCACACGTATGGTCAAAAGAATCACTGATCCAAGTCTATATTGAGGTATTACATAGTAGAAGTGGTCGCTAAGGACCCCTGTATGGCCTTGGACCCCATTTTGTCAACTATATTATAATAAAACAATTCTGCAACTAAATGCTATGACAAACTAAGGAAGCAAGGGTCCAGGACTTTTACTGGTATGCGCGGAATGGCCTATGGTGACCATGTGCCCTTGTTTTACCTCTAGTGGCCCTATGTGACCTTTGACCACATATGGTCAAAATCTGTATTACTAACAAAAATCCACTTTGTGGGTTGTCCGGCTATGCGTTTTCGCCGTCTTTAACATACGGAATATGAATTTTGATGTGGTGGTAGTAGTAGTCCAACGTACGAGGTTTGTGCGTCACATTTGGATGGGGTCATTTGGGGTCAAAGGTCATTCAGGGGTCATGGAAAAATGATGGTGTTGTTGACATAAAAAGTATAACAATTAAGAAAATAAGTACACATGTTAGGCAAAAATAATTATCTACTAAGTGAATTAAGAAACAAGATTATTAAAGTCTAAAAAGTCTGTTCAAATGGTTTCGGACTAGTGCTTGTGACGTGTAAACGTTTAAACGTTTACACGAATGGAAGGGCACTACACGTTTAGAAAATTAACTACACGTTACACGTCAGCAAACCCTACTAACTTTTTTCAGTATTATTTAATTGCTGAAAGTAAAATTTTCATCAAAAATACCGCAGTCATTGAAAGTAAAGTTAACAGTTTCAATGATTCTCCTAGAAATGGTTTCCGACTTGTATGGAAACTGGGAAATCCCCCGTTACCAAGTTAGTTCTTGATACGTGAGTGGAGCGATCTTCAGCATATACACCGCATAACACGGACCCCAATTAGCGGTGCTTGCTTCAATTACAGAGGGATCTATATTACCCGGATCTACAAAAAGGTAAAATGGCAGCTCCCACAGTGAAATCGTCGGTTGGGATCTTTGGGATATTCAAAACTGCTTATTTTGGTTTAAACAGGAAATAGGTAAGTTACAAACAACATTTTATGGTTCATGATGAATTTATGATAGAATGCAAAGTCGGGTAACCCGATTACGAAAGATTATGGTTGCAAGAATGCATTGTCGTGGAACCCCAAATTCGGCAGTCCCCGTTAACATTTTTGGACCTTAAACAAACGAAAATACAGACCGTGAGTGTTAACGGATAGGAAATAAACGGTAAACTCCCAGCTCTATTTCTGACATCGTTTTCTCTCCCGACTTTCGGATGGCCGGCACAGCAATATTTTCATTTTTAACCAGGTTAACTGCTATAGCTATGCTGTGTCTTAAAGTGTTAAACAAATTAACTCCAGTGGGGCAAAGGGATCGGTACATAATGAACCTGTTGTGATTTGGCTGTTTGCCTTTTTGAAATATTGCTCCATCATTGCTATTAATGCAAGTGTTGAAGTTATAATTATTTTTAGTGCCTGGTTGTGGACTTGTTCCACTGACAGTTCCTAAACGGGGGCTGTCAGACGCGGAGCCCTGTCATTTTTTTCGGGAAAGCTTTATTTTAAAGAGCTCTATCTCATGATGCAGTTCTATGTTTTAGATGGCTCAGTTTTCAGTTATGAGCCTTTAAAGTTGACTTTACTAGACATTTTCATTTCAATATTTTTGTTAAATCTCCATATGGACTAAGTTCCTACTGAAGTTCCTTAAATGGGGGCTGTCAGACGGCGGAGCCTGTCAATTTTTTGGTTTTGGGGGAAAACTTATTTTAAAGAGCTCTATCTCATGAGCAGTTCATAACTATGTAGAACACCTTTAAAGTGACTTTTACTTCAACCCTTTGATGTCATTCTTTTAAAAAAAATCCAAATGCAGGCTAGTGCCTGTGACAGTTCCTTGAAATGTGGAAGATTTCCAATGATCTTTAAGGGACGTATAATTGGCTGTATCTATCTTGAGGACCTAGGTGATACACTTAAATGCTCACTAAATGTTAAAAAAAATCTCCTGCTTCTAAGACAATCTCCCTGATTCCAAGATCAAGTCTCCCTGATTCCAAAATCACGTTAGCAGCTCTGCACAAAGGTCATTCAGGGGTCGTTATGGATAAACTTGGCCGTGCTTTGACGTATGGATATGATGTTTAAGTGGGTGGTAGAATTCACCGTACAAGTTTTGTAGGACCAATAGAGCGGGAATTTTAAACCAAGAGGAGAATAGCGTGTTATTATGGAAAGCCCAAGCCCGTAACCGTTATCTCTCACACACAGCGCGCCCTGGTTGTTGCTGCGTAAGGCACGCGCGCGTGTCGTCACTGTTTAGGCGCAAGCACACGCATATAAAAATCTCTGCGTCACGCGGTATGTTACCAGTGTTGCATTTCCCAGTGTTCCATTGTCTGATGGGCCGATTTTTCTGCAATAATTATGCGAAAACCAAACGATGGAAGAACATGTGCCTCTAAAAAGATTATGCACCTAATGCACAAAACTGTCTCCCGATTGACCCTGTTAATTTTGCTTAGCAAAAAGAGATATTTGAGTCCGGAGATTAGCATGTGGCATCAGTTGTGGTTTTCACTACACTTTCTAAGTGTGACGAAGTAATTATACTCGATGTTCTCATAAATATGCATAAGACTTTCCCAAATTACGACGATACGTAAACCCAAATATGGTGGTGCCCAAAACTATGTCAATGAAGTGCGTATGCTCATATAATACTTTTGGGCACCTAGATTTTGGTTTAAAACGGCCCGTTTCGGGAGAATCTTCGGGTCTGGTTATAAGTAACGTCATTGTGGTAAAATTTTCGAGGGGTCATTTTGGGGTCAAAGGTCTCAAGGGGTCGTTATCGGATTAACTGGACTGTGCTTTGATATATGGATAAGAGTTTTGGTATGGTGGGGTAGTTTTGCAGTACGAGTTTTGTGGTCACGTTTTCGAGGGGTATTTTGGGGTCAAAGGTCATTCAGGGGTCGTTTAGGGGAGCTGGCCGTGCTTTTACGTTTATGGATATGAGTTTTGGGTGGTGGTAGAGTTTCGCCCGTACGAGTTGTGGGAGTCACGTTTTTTCGACTTTCGAGGGGCATTTTTGGTCAAAGGTCACCAAGGGTCGTTATCGGGTACCTGGGCCGTGCTGTTGCGTATGGATATGAGTTTGGTATGTTGGTAGAGTTTTCGCAGTAACCACTGTTGTGGTCACGTTTTGTTTTTGAGGGGTTATTTTGGGGAGTCAAAAGTTCATGTAGGGCCATTATTATTGGGTAACTTGGCCGTGCTTTACCAATGCTTTGACATATGATATGAAGCACCCGGGCGCTAATTAGGTCGAAAAAGGTAATGCCAGTATACTCATCTAGCGGGAGCCTCAGCTAGGGGGAATAGGGGGTCATTTCAGGTCAAAGGGGGTAAACATTGGTGTTGCTGTATGGACATGAAACTTGAGAGGTGGGCGTTGATTGTTGATGCCAACAAATTTAAAGGTCACAACAAGATCATCGGGTCATTCAAGGTCAAGGGAGGTCAAATGGGTACACTTAGTATCCAGGCGAAAATTGGTGGGTGGGGCGATTGTTGATGACGAAAAATTTTAATAGCTAATGACAAGGAATAAGGGGTCGTCAAGGGCAAATGGAGCCGCCAAAATCCGAGGGTAATTCAATCCGGTGATCGCAAAAAAACAGTGATAGCCAAATCCAAGGACCGACTAGTAAAATACTTATTGAAAGAAAACCACCGGTACCAGAACTCTTATGGTATGCACAGAAAGCAGAATTGCCCTTTAGGCCCTATCCCCCTTTGACATATACAATGACACTACTTGACCTTTAATCCATCATATCAAAACATTCTTCCAAGTTTTAAGTTGATAGCCACAAACTTCCTCAAGATAACCACTGGCAGACCAATGGGCTATATGTCAAATCCCCTTGACCCCGAAGTACCCCACACGACCCCCAACATGACCGACCACACATATGCATTCCCCCAACCCCCTACCATCCCATGCCATAGGTTACTGCATCATTGATGCATCGTTTATGAGGTCAAAACGGTCACATATCAAGGTGAGAGGTCATGTGAAGACTATCATCACAAACCGTGACGGCAGGCAACACAAGCGTCCGAGGACCAAGGTATTTTTTGTCTTCTGTGTGGTAAAAAAAATATTGGTTTGGTAAAACAATATTTTAATTTAAATTAGTGTGTGTAGTGCATTGACGCGCAAGCACTGTCCCGTGTGATATGGCTCATCTCATGGCTAGCAACCAGTGCTTAAACAATCTCACGTATTTAAGAATACTTCTGAGTAACATTCATTCCCACCATTTCACCCAAAGTATTAACAAAACTAATTAACTGAACTATTTGGGGGGGTTTTAGTTTTTACGCACATGATTCCTTTTGTTTGTTGGTTGTTTTTAGCTACCTGAAGAGCTCCCCCAACATCTGCCGGAGTGTGTATGATAACTGCAGAGCCAAGTTTGCTGCTGTCAAGGACTGCCTGTCCCTAATTGGCTTCACCAAAGATGTGAGTAATATACACATTAAAGGGGCATTTTGTGATCCACAGCCTCGTCCCCCAGACTTACCTAAAAATTTTGAGATTTTTGTATCATCTTAACCGTTAGCCTTAGTACCCATGTGTGCCCAATATTACGTGCAAATTCAGTCGCATCTGTAAGAAATTCGCAATTTTGTATTTTCTGTCTGTAAACGGACAGAAATTACAGCACAGTAGTCTATGGGACCGTTGGAAATGAGCAATTGCTCATAACACAAAACCGCAAGACTGGGATCAGCTCAAATGTTGAGAATAAGCTTTTCTCAAGGATATCTAGTGATCAATGAATAAAACAGAAGGTGCTGAAATCACGAAATGCACCTTTAACTAAATAATAGAACTTTTCATACTGAATGAACAATCTTTCAAGCTTTTGATCCATCACCATTTTTTGTGTCATCTGCAAAGCAAGTGGCAAATAGAGATTGCTTTGGTAGTGTGTCTGTGTGTATATCTGGGTGTGTGTCTGTGGTAAAAATGTTGACTCAAATGTTAACCCTAAACATAATTGCTCACTGTTCCACATACCTGTGCACATTTTCATTACACTTGGATAAAATGGTCCTTGAGTAGTGACCCACATGTTGGTGACCTCATGTGACCTGGGCGACCTTTGTCACCATTCACAAACCGCGACGGCAGATGACACATGTACATTGCTAGAATTGCACCTGAGTTAGAACACTGTGCCATGTAGTACCTAGATGAAATGGGAGCTGGTGTGTACTTAGAAAAATATTCACATTTGAAGTTCAAAAAAAGTTTGACACACAATGTTACCACCATTATGTCAAATTGAACTGAGATCTAATTTCTTATGCAAACAGGAAAACTCGGTGATGCTTTCAATTTTTGGTGGGCCTATGTAATCTTCTTTCAGTTTTACAAACAGAACTTTAAAAAATCAGTTAACATTATTCATACCACTATTTTTAGAATCAAACCTTGAAATGTTACAATTAGCCCAAGAAAGTGAACATTTAGAGCACAAAAATTGTTATAAAATAAAAAGGTGGTCACTAACACAAACAATTTTTCACTTTTTATCCCTCCTTACCTATACCCGTAAATTATGTGAAAAGTTAAATAAAACAATATTCCACATTCTTCAAAATTGGACTGTGAATTTCTGCAGTCTGACGAGATACCATTACCGTGAAAACACCCTTACGAAAGTAATGGGTGTTGACATTTTTTACAGTCGTAATAAGCAAGCTAGTGGAGCGTCTCTGGAATCTGAGATGCACTCTGAGGTTATTTCTGCGATACATGTATATTAGGGCAAGTGAAATATTCTCAAACTCCAAATTGAATTTTGATGCTAATTGGAGCATATGAAATCTGGAAATTTAAAAACAAAAAATATAATGCTTATATTTTAGTTTTTATCAATATTACCTCATTTTTTTAAGGTACAGCAGATGATTTCATGGCAGATGTCCTTAAATAAATGGAAAGCCCCCAGTTTTTATTACACTGATGAAATCCTTATCTTCATTCATATTCCACTCTGAAAGAGTTAAGCTCAAAATTGTTTTCAAATTGCCAAAATTTCCATGTAGTATTTACTGCAATATAAAATAAAGCCTAGGTTTATATTGAAACATAAGCAATTAAATTCATTCTTGTTTCACTTTAAGGATCACTGTAGCCACATACGAGGAAGTAAGTAGGAAGTAAATCTTGAGTGTGTAATATATGAATTCACCTCAATATTTGAGACCCCTTCCAAAGAAAAAATTCCTTCTAATGGTTTTTTAAATGTTCATCAGAGTAAACTTAGAAGGTAATAAATTGATGGTGTTGGTTGGCAGATGGATTTCATTTGAACATTTAAAACCCCATTCTAAAAAATTGGCCATCTCTTTTAATCCTACACCTCTAGATTTATGGACTGCATTATGAAATCCATCGCATGAGCAGTCATAAATTGTCATGTGTATACTAACACAATCTACTGGCAATTGAAGGTTTCTGCTGCGATATGCGGGTTCCAATTACGAGAAATTGTTGTTTGACCTTGCTACCCTCGAGTGTTCAGGTAGCCATTGCATAGCCAGGCATTCTTTTTAATGATAAACAATTCCCATTGTGCTTATTTCTCTCATGTCTGTCGATAGTGACTTAAAAAGTCATCCTTGTGTAATCGTTTTTTTTTTTTCAAAACTCTTCAAGGATGAATTCGAGCGAAATCCCATCATTCACTGTTTTGAAAATTAGAACTGTGTAGGTCACATGATCAATACAATACAGTACAATACAAACGGCATATATAGCTGCCTTCTCATAACAAGGTCAAAGCGCTTTACAAAAAGAGAGTACATGTAATTACTATTTAGCCTAAAACATGGTTCATCTTTTACACTACCTGTTGTATTACAAGAGATAAGTACTTAACATAAAACTAGAAAACAGCGCATAATTAAATATCATGTGAGGGCAATAACAAAAAACAAATTAAAGCACACAATCAACTCTTAGGAAATAGATGAAATTTTAGAGCTTTCTTAAAAGTAACAATGGACTTGGAGTGGCGAACAGATGATGGAAAGAGTTCCATAGGCTAGGGGCCCGCATTGTGAAAGCACTTTCACCCACTGCCTTTTTGTGCGGGAAAACAAGTGAGGAGCGTATTGTCATCAAGCAGCAAACGCATCCTGGCCTGCCAGAATTATACAAAGAAGCTATTCGGACAAGTAGATGGCAATTGTCGGAAATGCCCTTGTAAGTAAGAAGCATAAGCTTAAAGACAACGCCCTCACTAATTGGTAGCCAATGGAGCTCTTTAAGGAGATAGTGTGGCTGGTGTCCTTCCGTCAGACCTGAACACCAGCCTGGCTATTCTGCAAAATCTGAAGTTTTCTCCAGATCTCTGGCCGACATTCCATACACAAGTGAATTGGTAGGCAATGCGAGATAAAATCAGTGAACGGACGGATGATGAAACTCTCAAATGTGATTAAAAGCGGCGGATTCGGTAAATATTGCGAAGGTTAAAGTTAACAGACTTAATTAATGATGACCTTTACTTGGTCTAGTCATAGCCATTGTTGATCAAAACGACACCAAAGTTTTCTATTGCCACGAGGACTGGGGAAACATCCACTGTCCCGGACCTGATGGTAATATCTTTGAGGCGATTTGTGTAATAGGATGAACATGCGATGAAAAGTCTGTCTTTCCTCATTCATTTGAGTTGTTTACAGCGCATCATCCCATCATGATGTCATCAATACAAAGAGAGAGTCTTTGACAGCATGTTTGGCATCACCATCAATCTTAGATCAAATGTCAAAATAGAGCTGTGTACATCATCAGCATACATGTGGTAAGCAATTTGTGCTTCCGGATGATTGATGCGATACAGTATGTGTACAGTATGAAAAAGAGAGGCCCCACCCGGACAACACAACCCTGAGGAAGACCGAAAGGGAGATGCTTGCTTGTTGAAATTGCATCCCCCAATGCGCACACGAAAAGACGGTTCTGCAGGTAAGAACGAATTCCCACGGTAAGCAGTACCTTGAAATTTGAAGTATGCACTTAACCTATCCAAAAGAATGGCATGATCAAAAGTATCAAAAGCTGCAGAAAGATATAGCAGCACAATGCAACTGCCATTACTGTTGTGAATTGGCATTGAGGAGATCGTCTTCTTGACACGGCAGAAGTGTCGTTTCAGTGCTGTGTCGTTCTTGATAAGCTGACTGAAACTTCTCATTTAAGTCATTTGAGACAAGATGATCCTTTATCTGGGAACTCACTATTTTCTCCATAGACACGCAGCTAATATTGACACAGGGCGATAGTTTTTGAGCACCTCATTGTCTAGGGAAGGCTTTTTGGGAATGGGTGTTTACAGCAGCTCCCCGGAGCTTAGCTGGGGAAAAAAACAGTGCGGATAGACTTGTTAATGATCAGGTGTAATGGATCAGCCGGAGTTGCAACATTCTCCTAAAGTAACACCAAATGGAATGGTGTCTAAGGACATGATTTTGATGGAGTTGTCATTAATCACCTTGCGTTACATCCTTCAACAGTGATGGATTAAACTCATGATTGGAACGGTCTCATCAGTATTGTCCCGCTTGGATAATTCATGCGAGTTAGACCCGGATAATTATCAAGGTCCGTCTGATTTTGTAGACCTTGTCGCTGAACAACCTGGCAATGAGCTAATGTTCAGTAGCTGAATTACATTTAGGAAGTTGTTTGGTTTGGGGTTCAGAAGCTATTCAGAGTAGCAAACATGGTATTGTGTTAGCATTTTCTAAATTTTCTCTGTATAAAACCTCCTAAGCATGATGAATGAGTTTACCAGTCACTGCTGCTGATTGTACATTTTATGCATCCAGATCGACAATATTTCTAGTTGTACCCATTTTCTCTTAAACGTCTACGTTCAGTCGGGCAATCATCAATATCTTTATTAAACCAGGTGATCGTGGTTAATAATGCGGGATCGCTGTTGAGGAGGTGCAGGGGAATCGAGTACACTAATTTAAGACTCCTCAAATTTACCAAGCACCTCATCAGCTGAGCCATCATGAAGGTCAAGACTGCCAACCATGGATGAGATGTCATTTGAGAAAGAGTCCTTGTCAATATCTTTATATTTCTGATGGTGCACATAGTCTCATGAGTGGTGATTCTGGATGCTAATCGTACAAATTAACAAACGATGATCAGAGCCTAGCCAGGAGGAAGAGGCCCCACCCAGCAACTACTCCATCTTCAAGAAGAGATATGATCAGGTCCAGAGTGTGACCATATTTATGGGTAGGGCCATGGATATGTTGATGAAAAACCCATTAGCAGCCAGAATCTCCAAAAAATGAATCGACTCCGGTTTTGCGGGGAGGTCGACATTGCACGTTGAATCACCAGCAGTATCGTTTAGCGGGAACAAGAGCATCGCATTAAGGAAAGTATGCCAACACTCAATTAAGAATTGAATTATTTTGAGACCATTTTCCCTGGAGGGTGGGTAGACGATACACAGGGATGAGTCTAACACTAGTTTTATTTATTACCACACAAGCATGCTCAAACGAAGGTGATTTTAATGCATGTGGGTGTATTTTGAATGTTTAGGCAAGTTTTGTGGACTATCCCAAAACCACCATGGTCATCAGATTACTTGGAAAGTGCAGGAAGGCATATCCCTCAGGCAGCATTTCAGCCAATGACCAAAGGATCGTTTTCAGACAACAGGTTTCGGTTATCACAAAAATGTCCACATCATTATCAATAATGTCCTCTAAATAGAGGACCGTCTTTTTACGGACAGAACGGATTCCATGACGGATGGTGAGATTTCATTATGTTTAGGAAGGTCACGGATGTTGCTGGATTTACCGTGTTGACGGCCCAGTCATGATGGGACCATTTTGGTTTTTAGAATGTACAAGCTGAGGTGCTGTCGGGTTCCTGGATGGTAGATATGGATTACACTTATCAATGTTGACCCGGGAATGTGGAATGGTAAGGTACGATCATCCCTGTTGAATGTTTGCTGACGGGACGTCACTACTGGCATGTTTCTACGTTTCATGTGCTACATCCCCGATGTGATCTCTGTCTAATGAATCTCATGATTATATCCAAAAACCTACAAATACAGAAAACACTAAAAAAGAATTAAATTACAAATTTCTAATAACAAATTACAGATAGTTAATACAAAGAATACAAATTACAGATAGGCTTATACAAGACAGTCTAGTAAAAAGGCCAGAGCGGTGTCAGCAGGTCAAGGTCCAGCGAACACGGTCAAAATGCGGACTTCAAAAAAGAACAAGTATAATGGCATAGACAGCTGATCAAGTATAATGGCAATAGACAGCGGATCACAGTGCCACATTGTCAGGAATGACCCTTGAGAGATGGTCATGTGGTATGTTCAGGGATGAGGAGTCAAGGTCATCTAGGGTCATTTGAGGTCATCTTTAAAATATAAAATGTTGCTGCGTCTGCGAAGTGGAGAGCATTCTTCAAAGGTGCTCAGAATAATGTGAGTCACATGGGGTATTCATGGATGAGAGGTCACAGGTCAGCTAAATGTCAGTAGGTCTTGTTCAAAAATACAGTTTCCTCTATGGAAATGGACAGGTTTAAGTGAAGTAAAAATGGCTAAGAAGGACTCTTGAGTAGTGGGTCATATGCATAGAAGAGTAATCAAACAGAGAAAGTGCCAGAGGGTGCATTGTGTCCATCCCACAATGCACCAGTTATGGGAAATTTCACCTCAATAAGGTCATGTGATCCCACAAAAATACTATTCTTAACACATAAAACCCTGACTTTTGTACTCATTTTAGCTCACAAAGCACTAGTACTTAATTTTTAGCATGATCATGAAATGTCTTGTGGTTCTAGACTTTTTTACTTTTTTTTAATCCCTAAGTAATGACATGTGTTTAGTGCAATACAGTATAGGCACATTGCAATGCATTATGGGATTGGTTCAAAACACCCTCTGAGTAAGTGCTAAGGCAGGTGGAGTGTATAACTTTGGGCAAATGTTCAACATAAATTTCATCTATTTGAGATAACAAAGGTCATCAGAGGTCAAATTCATTTAATGTTCTGCTGAGCTACTGCACTGTTGATGCTCTAGTTACTCTAAAAGAAGTTTGATATGGAAAGTTAGCTCATTGTACCAGGAAAATGTTGAAGGGAGGGGAGGAAGAGGTTGACAGCCAGGGAAAAGTGAGTGAGGGGGAAATGTAGTGGGGGTAAAGAGTGAAGTATCGAGGGCAAGGTCAATTTGCATGCATTGGTAAAAAAAAATAGGTTATCAGTGTGAGCTGGGAAAAAAATGAAAGGATTTATTTGCAACAAGCCAAAATGACACACTCCATAAAAATGATGAGCTTACAACCCTCTAGCATTTCTGTAGTATAAAATCAGCTATACAATTGAACCACCAACTGCTAAAAATGAATTTCTTTACATGGATACTGCCAAGTAGGGCCTTTCGTTTGGTTTGTACATCTTGCACTCGCCCAGAGGGATACAACCTTTTTACATAAAGAGCAATTTTCAAATGAAAAATGGAAAATTACTGTAGCAGGATAGACCCCATAGTAAAAAGGAAACTATTTTTGGTGGTTGTCAATGAGATTTTTCAGGGAACTACCATCAGATAATAGGTCCTTGAATCAAACTATCAGGCTAACAAAAGTTTTGGCCACCTTCGTACATCCTGTCATATGACCAGGTATTCCTGGTTGTGCATTTGCAATTGGCATGCAACAAAGTGTTAAATGTGCGGGGCTTCTAGCAGGTGCACGATATCTACAAGCCGTAATTATCTGCGCACACACGGTAAAGATGACTTGTCATTGCAATGCCATGATCGGGAAAATATGGGAAACCTTAGTGGTTAGAACGGTTTAAAGGCATATGCAGTCGTCTGAGCGCTTACTTGGATCAGTTGATTTAATTGAGAGAATGAGTAAGTAAGGTATTCAATGTAAGTATCAGTGAAAATGAACATCTTATTAGGTCATTGGTTTTAGGACAGTGTATTGTGAGATATGGAGGGGGAGCATCAACTTTTTTCAGTCGGAATGTGTTGCAAGCTGTTTCCAAATTGGAGGGTTGTTTACTGTTTGTCTCTCAAAGTAGGGTCTACCTAGCAAAGAACTTTTTGTCAAGCAACAATACTAATAGGATAGTAGTTTTGACCAATAAGCAGTTATTTTTAGTAACAATTAAGGCTCTATCATGCACCACCATGCTCAAACCAAAATAGCTTACAGCTTTGTAGACAAATGTACCGAATGCCCGTTATGTACCGACGAAACATCACGGTCGGGGGAGCACATGCCCCCCTGCCACCTGGTACGCAACTGCAGATTGAATGGTTCAGTACACGGATTATTATTATAAAATGTACTTAAAAGTTATATTTTTAAGGCATTGGGTACTCAACACACATATCTCCGTTCGCTATGATAAATAAATGGCGACGGGATCGCGAACCACCTAGGTTATGGCAGGTCAAACTCAACTGCGAGTTGTGATAAGCCGTCCACACGGCCGTACTTGACGATCAAGGGGGAAATCTGATGGTTTTGAAACTTCGAAGGTAACTTAAAGTTACTAAACCACGAGTGCGTTCGCACGGGCACTAACTTCAAGTTAAACTTCGAAAATAAAACTACGATGTAAACTTTAAGTTTAGAGCCCTCGTCTGAACCGCCTATTACTGTAAAAGTGATAATTTTCGCGTGTGTATAATTTTCGCGTTTCAGCGATTTTAACATTTGCTGTTTTAAATTGCTCTCTTTCAGCTACCTACATTGACTACACCCAAAATAAAAACATTGCGCGGGTTTTAATTTCGCGCTAGCAGCAGCGCGAGGAAAAGCGCGGAAAAAGTAATTGTAGCGCGAGGAAATTTACACTTTTGAAGTACCCGCCAAGTGGCCAATTAATAGATGTGTAGATAGCAGCAAGTACCTAGGGGGTGGTTAATGATGAAAATTGACGTGAGAACATATTTTATTTGAATTTTTGGACAAATTTTGGGTAAACAAAGTGGCACTTTTGTCCTAAACTCAGCATTGTTCCTTCATTGCCACATGATCCCAATTCTTCCCAAAAATTTACATTGGAGTTCCACTCACTAAACATTGATTCCAAATTGAACATAGAGACAATCTATCCCCCACCTCAGGGGGAATACGGACAGAAGAGAAACCCCTGGTTTTACCAGTGGTGAAATTAAATGGAAAGCCCCTAGGAAGTGGGATTCTGTGTTCTCATTCAATGAAAAACAACTTAAGGTAGGAGTGATCGGCTACGGTTCGTGCCCGATTTGTTGAAATTCTCTGAACTGTTGGTAAGTGGTGACAGAAACATGTGTGCCAAATTTAATTTTTTTCCAAAAATATCTTTTTTGTTATTTGTGGTGTTGTTATTTTCAGAATTGTTCCTAGAAGAAACTACACCTCCCTTGGTGATGAATAAGGGTCAAGGAATCAAATTAGAAATTCTCACGTTTAGATGTTGCAGGAGTGTAGTGTTTTATTTGATCCCCTAACAATACTTGTCTAAAAAATTTAAACCATGATTCAAAAAAGCCAACGTTAGAATTTAGGTATTGTGTATACACACATCCCGGGGAGTTTCAGCTTAAAAGCACCTCCATTTAGGCTGCGAGGAAAATTATTATTGTAAAAATGAGGGAATTTTAAAAAAAAAAATAAATAAAACACTAAAAACACATCTGCAGCTTGAAATGAGAACTGCAAAAAATTGCGGGATTGAGTACAATCCTTACATAGCAAGTTTGGGGGCTAAATTGAGGGGTTGTGATTTTATGTATTTCCGTAAGACCTTTTATCCAATGATCCTACCTTAATTTCACCCTAGACTTTTAGAATAGGTTCTCGGAGTCGAAGGTCACTGTAAAGTGGTGTACAACAACAACTAAAAAGGAATAAAATTGATTGTGGCAGGGAGAAACTATAATAAAAACTCGTCCATGTGAATGAAACCAGGTGAAGTGCAATGGCTGCCATATGTCAAACTTCCCACCAAAATTACTATAGGACAAGGGTCTTGGAAATGGTTCTTCATGAATTACAAGTCATCCTAATTCGTGGCAGCACCACAGATGTATCACATGGCAGCCACAAGATGTATCACATGGCAGCTACTGCATGTACGACCTTCTTGCACTTATGACAAAATTTAACTTGTGCCTGCCATACATCATTGGTATCAAAGCTTTCTGTTCTCTCAGTTAAGTGTGCCTTGCTAAATTACATTCGTTAGCTGTGTTGTTACCGTTTATTTATATCTGTACGTTTTGGCTGCTATCACAATTTATCACACTTCTGTGGGAAAGATCAAAAGAATTGCCGCTTGCCTCAATATTTTAACTCAGTCTGTAAAACAATTTTGTGGCAAGAAATTTTTGCAAAAAAGGCACGAACAAGTGCAATAGATTATTGAAAACAGAAAAGCTGTCCCACCTGGAAATCGAACCCAGCAACAATAATAATCTTTGCAAAAAAGTTGTAATGGAGCCTCGTGAAATAAATGGCTCATTAAAATAAATGCTGTTACAGTATTTTATTCTAGACATACTGTATATATACTGTTACAGTATTTTATTCTGACTTTTCATCAATGCGTTGAGCTTTAGTTTCTGACAAAGTTCGAGCCACCAAAGTCTGCAGTTCTGAAAGTATAACCTCAAAATGTGTGATAATAAAGACTTAAGGTGGGTCCCATAGATGGCTCAAGAGTGATTAAATTGGAATGAAAAATTAGTTTTGTCAATAGATGGATTATGATAAAACAAATAAAAACCAATTGTCAAACATTTGCCTGATTTGTGATGGTTTTAGCTGTTAGATATGTAAAAATCACAAAATACAGCATTTTTTCACATTTTTACATTTTGAATTTTTATTCCCAAACCCTACACCCTATTTCCATTTTCATTGCAGATTATGAAAGCTGGTGTACTTTTACATGATTTCCCTGCTGTGGGTATTGTGAAAATATTCATATTACAAGATATGGGATTTTTTTCCAAAAATCTGTTAAAATCATGGTTTTTGGAAAAATCAAATGAAAATTCAAAATGTGAAAATATGAAAAAACGCTGGATTTTGTGATTTTTACATATCTGACAACTAAAACCATCATGAATCATGTGATTGCTCAACAAATGCCCATATCATTGATTTCATTTGTTTTATTATAACCATCTATTGACAAAGTTGTTTTTCATTACTGTTTTATCACTCTTGAGCCAGCTATGGGACCCACCTTATTGAAAATTTCCTGCTATATAACATGTCATTCATGACCTACTCCACAACCACAACAGACTGATTTTGGGGTCTTTTTTGGAGACACACTGTAGATTGTAGATGTTTATTATGAATAGCATGTGTTTACTCAATGAGAAGAATCCACCCAATCATGACCACAAAGCCTATAAATGTACAAATATCAATAAAATATACTCTTATTATGGTTATTTTTGTTCTTATGTCATAATTTGATAAATGAGTGAATGGATAGATGAGTAGCCTGATTCTGTTCCTTTTTTGAAATAAAATGTCACTGTGGGAGAGTTGATTTAAATAAAGGATTGAAAAAAATGTTTTATTTGAAGTGGTGGGTTGATGATTGATGGGGTAAGTTTGATACAATATTGGATGAATTGAAAAAAAAAAAAAAAAAAAAGTGAGAGGTCAGGGTGGGTTGCATCGGGGAGGGGACGGGGTGAGGTGATCTTTGTGACTTCATGTGACCTTGGTGACCTCATGTCACCTTTAGTGCCATTCATCGGGGAGGGTCGGGTGCATCAGGCAGGAGCGGGGAGGGAAGCTATTTTTTATAAGCAAAAATTAGCTTTAAAATAAAGCTATTAATAGGCCACTGCATCATTGATGCTCTGGTTATGAATAGCATGTGTTTACTCAATGAGAAGAATCCACCCAATCATGACCACAAAGCCTATAAATGTACAAATATCAATAAAATATACTCTTATTATGGTTATTTTTGTTCTTATGTCATAATTTGATAAATGAGTGAATGGATAGATGAGTAGCCTGATTCTGATCCTTTTTTGAAATAAAATGTCACTGTGGGAGAGTTGATTTAAATAAAGGATTGAAAAAAATGTTTTATTTGAAGTGGTGGGTTGATGATTGATGGGGTAAGTTTGATACAATATTGGATGAATTGAGGTTGGTATTAAATATAATTCCATAATGAATCCAATATATTTTGGTAGAACCCTCAATAATATCATTTATATAATTATGTTCTAAGAATGTGACCCGAGTTAGTTTTATAGTTCTGTATGCTATACTCTCATTTGCCGTATTTAAATTATGCTATTCTCACATGAGGAAATATGTCAAAAATTTTCTTTAAAGACAAACTGATTAAGCTCCAACAATGGCCTCTTAGAACAGCATTACTAAGAGTCACTTCAGCAGCCATATGGCACCATTATTCTCATGTCACAATATTCTCAACATTTTTGGCTATATTATTTGTGATAGGGTGTATTTGCATGTATGTATCAGTACAGCACAAATCAGTTGCCAACTAACTCCCCCATGTTACGCATGAGTAGTACCAATTTTGATATCAAATGAAAGGTCATATTTTTCTCATTGTCCTGAAATTTCAACCTTGTCATTTATGATACTATATTTACAGTACCAAGTCTTATTATAGTTATGATGTAATACTTAAGTATTCGCTTGAGAATTCTAGAAGCTTCTATAAGGGGAAAGTATATAAACTGGAATGTAACAAGATATCAAGGTTTTTGCTTGAAGTAAGTTAGAGGAGATGTTCATTCCATACTGGGAGTTTGCTTTGACCAAGGAGATAGCCAAGATTGGTGTTGCATATGTAATTCAAGCATGTATCGTTTGGTTCTATCAACTTGATTGCTGGAAGCGACAGCTTAACGATTGAAAAAAAAAAAAAAAAAAAAAGTTTTATAGTTCTGTATGCTATACTCTCATTTGCCGTATTTAAATTATGCTATTCTCACATGAGGAAATATGTCAAAAATTTTCTTTAAAGACAAACTGATTAAGCTCCAACAATGGCCTCTTAGAACAGCATTACTAAGAGTCACTTCAGCAGCCATATGGCACCATTATTCTCATGTCACAATATTCTCAACATTTTTGGCTATATTATTTGTGATAGGGTGTATTTGCCAGTTATGTATCAAGTACAGCACAAATCATTTGCCAACTACTAACTCCCCCATGTTACGCATGCGTGTGCCCAAAATTTACTATACAATGAAAGGTCATATTTTTTCTTCATTGTCCTGAAATTTCAACCTTATCATTTATGATACTATATTTTCCGTACCAAGTCCTTTATTATAGTTTTGATGTAAACATCAATAAGTATTCAGCTTGAGAATTCCTAGAAGCTTCCTAGGGGAAATTATCTCAACTGGAATGAACAAGATTCAGGTTTTTTGCTTGATTAAGTTAGAGGAGATGTTCATTCCATACTGGGAATTTGCTTTGACCAAGGAGTAGCCAAGATTGGTTGTTGCATCTGGTAATTCCAAGCATGTATCGTTGTTCTATCAACTTGATCGCTGGAACGACCGCTTAACGTTGTCCTTTAATCCGCAATTTTCCTTCTGACTCTCAACTTGCTGCCATGTCCAACTTCAATCAATTTGGCTAAGTGGGGTTACAAATTGAAAGGTTAACCCTCGTCTACCTGAGCCATTTTTTGTAACAAAACTCCCGAAGGGATGGGGAGGTGGTTGCCATCCTTGTGATTTTTGTTACTGAACACCCGATTCCTTTAAATTTGGTACCACAGGATAGCTTAGAGTTTCTTCCTTCCATTGGTATCAAAATAAGTACTAACATTATGTTATAAGTTGAAAAAATGCAAATGGTGCGCCTGCAGGCGGAGTGCCCATCTCTGTGTCATTGGGGTTTGGGCCAGACTCCCTCATATAATGTTGCTGTGGGGGGTTTCGCCACTCCTCCCGCACAGCGAGTCTGTTTTGCATTCCCAGCATATGCCGGTACCCATTTATACTCCTGGGTGGAGAGAGACAAGCGAGGTAAAGTGCCTTGCCCAAGTGCACAACACATTGGCGACAGTGGCTACTAATTAATAGAAACCAAGAGCTGTCTCTATTCAAATAGGTGCTATTGAAGGTAAAATTTAATTCACGCGCTACCAAACGAAGAGGAAGGAACAAATAGAAATACCTTCCCGCTATGACCTACCATAGAAAAATAATTCGGACAGAAAAAGGTGGGGATAGAAAGAGGGACGTGTAAACAGAGGTTGAACCTTGGCATCATAAGGGTGTGAGAAAAATGAGCAAGGAGCGATGAAAAGGCACACAGATGTGCACTGGCAGCCCACAGATGATCACATGGCATCTACTGCCATGTACGACCTTCGTTGCACTTATGACACAATTTAACTTGTGCCTGCCAATAAATCATGGTATCACGCTTCTTGTTCTCTCAGTTAATTGTGACTTGCTAATTAACATTCGTTGCTGTGTAATGTTACAGTTTATTTATATCTGTACGTTTTGGCTGCTATCGCAATTTTATCACACTTCTGTGGGAAAGATCAAAAGAATTGCCGCTTACCTCAATATTTTAACTCTGTCTGTAAAGCAATTGTTGTGGCAAAAATTTTTTGCAAAAATTGCACAAACAAGTGCAATAGATACTTGAAAATCAGAAAAGCTGTCCCACCTGGAAATCGACCCCAGCAACATAATAATCTTTGCCAAACGTTGTATGGAGCCCTCGTGAAATAATGGCTCATTACAATAACATACTGTTACAGTATTTTATTCTCGACATAATACCTGTATATATACGGTTACAAGTATTTTATTCTGACTTTTCATCAATGCGTTGAGCTTAGTTTTCTCTCTGACAAAGTCGAGCCACCCAATCTGGCAGTTCTAAAGTAATCACCTCAAATGGTGTGATACATAACGACTTACGGTGGATCCCATAGATGCTTCAAGAGTTTAAATGGAATGAACATTAGTTTTGTCAATAGTGGTAATGATAAACTAATAAAAACCACTTGTCAAACTTTGCCTGATTTTGTTGAATGGTTTTAGCTGTTAGATATTGTACAAATCAACAAAATACCCGCATTTTTTTCCTATTTTTACATTTTTACTTTTTATTCCCAAACCCTACACCACTATTTCCATTTTCTTTGCAGATTATGGAAGCTGGTGTACTTTTACATGATTTCCCTGCTGTGGGGTATTGTGAAAAAATATTCATATTACAAGATCTGGGAATTTTTTTTCAAAAATCTGTTGACATCATGGTTTTTTGGACAAATCAATGAAAATTCACAAAATGGAAAATATGAAAAACGCTGGATTTTGTGATTTTTCCATATCTGACAACTAAAAAACCATCATGATCATGTGATATGCGCACCAAATGGGCCCATTATCATTGATTTCATTTGTTTTTATTATAACCATCTATTGACAAAAGTGTGTTTTCATCATTACTGGTTTTATCACTCTTGACCAGCTATGGAACCCACCTTAAGAAAATTTCCTGCTATAGAACATGTCTTCATGACCACTCCACAACCACAACAGACTGATTTTGGGGTCTTTTTGGATACACACACTGTAGATTGTAGATGCAGGGGTTGAAAGCATTCAAAACCAGTCGTTCCGTGCTGGGGCGCTGACCAATTTTGAATATTGCACGAATAATTTCAGTTTTGGGTGCTTGTATACACACAAATGGCCAATTCGATACAAACCATCCCCAAATTCAGTTGTTGGATGTGGGTGCTATTGGGTGGTGCAATATGGAATAAAATTCCTTATGTTGTCTAGTAAATGTATAATGGAATTAAATACACTGGATGCGTACAAGTCACTTGAATTACAAAAATACCTATCGTGACCTACTGTATATCATAAGCCAAGAATTTGTCATATTACTTGTGGCACTACTTTTTTAACTTGTATCATATGATAAAAAGAGGTTCCCACAGCTAGCGACAAAACCCCCCAAACAGGTAGATGATATATCTGTATACAACTCTAAATGCATACAAATAGTTTGAGAATCTAATGAACGATTCATTTTGTTCTTAATATATGAACTTTCCCCGAGTAATAGTTTAAAATATTTTAAGGTCCAGGGGCCCGATTGCAATGCCCCAGATATTACCGAAGTGGTCATATTTTGGTGTCTATAAAGAAAGCTACTATTTTTATCATTTACCCGTGTGAAATCTTAGGGCCAAAAGTTCCATATGGGGCTTACAAAATCACGTTTTCCGGATTGAATATCGGCGCTAAACTTTACAAAAGTCACGATTAGTTTCAACTTCAATATCAACTTCTATAATTAAATCGGGTCATCCCCTTTTAAGAAAATAATCATGTAAAACCTGGTATCTAAAATTCATACTATATAACACTGTACGAATATTCTAATTGTATTGGTGATTATTTCTTTTATTTTAAAAACTACAATTTATGCATCCTATAAATGTATTATAACACAACATTCTGTTATCACAGCTAACACATCATTATGATTCAATCAGTTTATTTATTTTTATTATAAAGGCAAGCCAGAAGATCAAAACAAAATGAAAGTATGCGTGGGCAAAAATATGTACGAGAAAAGATAAAACAAATTAATGAGTGGAAAAACAAAAAGGAACAAATGGAATGGATGAAAATAGCTAGCAATACAGCTGCCAGATAGCCGACTTGAAGCCGCAAGGGTAGCACGTAATAGATTTGGCTTTGATCCCTCTCGAACTACGCACCCTTAGACTCATTACGAACATGCAACAGAATCAATTACACTGTAGTAACATGAGATGGTGATGCCTTCTAGACTAGCGTGATAAAGATACCCAGTAATTACAATTGCAATCTTATATATCACACACTTAAAATACAAAGAATAGTTATTCCATACATTAAGAAGTCCATCCTGCTACATAAGATTTGTGATGAATAGATATAGCTTTTCACAAGAAAAGCATTAGTATTAAAGCACAGTAGATTCAGTCCCATGGGACTTGTTTGAAATGTATTAAAGGAGAACTAAGTTGGTTGATGGACAGGTGTTTGTTAAAAGATTTTAAAAAAGTTCTTTAAACCTCCAAATTGATTTTGAAACAAAATCAGTACTAAAAATCAACATCTAAACCCTTATTCATGTTAGTTCTATCAATCTTGGCTTGTAATTTATTTAAAAACAAAAACACACTACACTGACCGATCGTTTGTTCCCGATTTTTTTATGACAAGCAAACTGTTTTAGGATCACAAACCACCAACCAAAAACCCATACAATACGAAATGTTACATTTACCCACATATTACGTGGGTTTTACAGGGCGACCTGTAATTGCAGCATTGACATTTGCCTTGGTTGAATAGCCGGTTAAAAGTCCAAAGTCCTGTCTCCATAGACGACAACGGAATAAAGCGTCAAACTAATGTTCGTGAAGAGTCAACTAATCGAGTGCTCTATTCTTCACCGTCGTAGGCGGACTATGAAGTCTCCCGGCGGAATTCCTGCCACATCATGCCATGGGGGGGGGGGGGGGGGGGTGAGTAATCATAAGTCCCAATTTGTTTCAATGCTGAAATGCACATTGGTTACTCCCACAACGTTTCTCCTACAAAGAGGGTTGTTGACTTAAAGAGATGACAAACCGAACTGAAAGAGGCACTGCAAGCTTTGTGACATTTGAATATTATAACCACAAGGTTAATGCCTGTTTGCTACTTTCCAGTTTAGATGTAAAACGAGAAGACTCCACATAATACATGTCCCTAAAATTGTGAACTTAATTGTTTTGCTCTGATAAAAAGCCTTTTTCATCAAAACATCCCACTGAAAGGATTATTTTCGTATATAGATCAATACGATATTCATGTATGTTTATATAATGAAATAGTAATCAAATCACCGTTCACCTCCTAAGCATTTTCGCCAAATGCAGTCTTGGGTGTCTACTATATGAATCACTATATGCTTTAAAACCTTTTACTTTTGGAAATAGGCATCAACAGTCTCATATAATATGGGCGGATGTCTTAATGGTAACACATGTCGTTGGCAGTGATTGCTAACTGTTATTCATAAGTATTCAAATTACGCAAAAGAATTACTTTCTGTCCTTTGAAACACCCAATTTTTCACAAAATCGTAACAGTGTTTTCAAACACCCCACTGGCAATCTGGATGACAGAAACTATGTAAGTTAGATAAAGGCAGGTGACATAGTTGATTCTTCTCTAGCCTTGCTAACCTCAGGTTTGTTACTACAGATCTATTAGTGGTGTCCAATTCTATTAGATTCAATTCTTCACACTGTAATGGAACTCTTTGATGCTTAATTTATATTGCCAGTTTTCCAAAGCATTATGTTTACCTTCCACAGATGCAACAATTCTGCATATTGTTAAACAGCTTTGTAAAACTTCCTATTTAAAGGTGCAACTAAATATTTTTCATTTCAAGTCCATCCATATTTTTTTTGAAAAGGGAGTGCAATTCAGATAAATTAGACACTCATAGATTTCATACCTTTTATTTGGCTAACAACAGACTAACTTCAAAATGAAACAACAGGTGGGTGTGTATGTGCTTATTTTTCAATAAGAAAACATAGTCTGAATTTTCTGAATTATTCTATAGACATTTACTATTAAGAATAACATTTCACATTGTGTTGTATCAAGAAAGAGTTCTCAAAGATAAGAAGGGATATTTTGGATGAATGCTTTACAACCCTTTTAGTGACACCTGTATTTGAAATCTCGCGTTGCAGGCAAACCTTTAACCCCCACGCCCCAAAAAAGCAATGACAAGTATTAAACCTGAAGTTCACACATATATGAGCTGTGAAATATCGTTGCGCTTCTCCATGCTAACCTCAATCGTGGCTGGATACAAAGGTATTTATCATACACATTGGTTATTAAGAGTAAAAATTTGATACATAGGGTGACACAATGTTACTAATTACTTGTGCTACAGGCCTAACTATACACAATTAATGGGCACAGGGACGTTAACGAAAACTGCTTTATTGAGTACGTAAGCCTGTTAAAACAAATCGCTCGTAATTGACATGCAGCCTCCTTCTAGGTACCAAACAACCCTTTTGGATATTATAACATGATCTTTCTCTAAAAACGATGAATGGATTTGTGAACAGTCTAGCTACCCATGCACATAAATAAGTTTTCTTTTAGGTAAAACAAAATCGTTACCTTTCTCCGTAATAATCAGAAGCAGTTCTGAACCCATGACATAAATGTGATTTATGTGAAAAAGCAAAACCTAAAAAAATGGGTATGACATACCTTCAATACTTATTATCCTAAACCCTAATAGTAATGGCCATACTCAAGCAATACTTTGTTTATACCTATCTGCAGATATACTGAATCAACGAACAATTTAAAGCAATCAATTTTTTAAAAACCTCGTACGAGCATATTTTTGCTTTGGATTTAGCAAATTGCCATTAATTACTATCCGACATTTCACATAAAGTTCACCAAGTAATACATATCACACGAACTGAAGCACAGTACTAAAAAATGAGGAAATTTACAATATTTTACAGCCTTCCCGTAATGCAAATGTGTCGTCTCGATCACGTTTGGGAATATGGGTAAAAGATCACATGGGTCAACTCAGAGGTCAACTTCATTACAACCCTTCTCATCGAGTGTTAAGTTAATGATCAATTGGTAAAACAGAATGAGTCCAACAATGCAGGATTTTCCATGTGTGTTTGTAATGTTGTTAACACATAAGCATACTTAAATTAACCAGTCAAATATCTAAGACAATGCACTGTTGAGATTAGTTTCCTAAGTTCTAGTAAACCTGAATTTTTTACCACTAAAAAATTCGATGGATTTATCCATTGCCACTCTGCCGTAAACAGCTTTCCGAGTGACAAACCCGCATTGGCTCACTTCGAACCCAGCGTATAACCAAGTATTGACGTGTTCGCCTTGGCTTGTTCACTGGCAAATGACAAATATAAAACACGCTATATTAAAGAAATAAGAGTTAGGGTTAGGGTTGAGGCCATTTCCAAAAAGAAGCGCCCTCATGTTTTTTTCGCACCCTTTTTTGTTACAATTTTTAATGCTTACCAATATATTAGATCACAGCCGGAGTTAATAAGCCGAATATGCCGTTTTAATATAATAAAACGTTTTATATTTTTCTGTCATGCACGACAAAAATCAAGCATGGTTTCCCATAGGGACGATTAGGATAGCATGGCAAGTTCAAAACAAGGTTTACGACGGTTTCTGTTGCAGTTGTTTGTCCAAACACCTTCGAAAACTTCTCGGTAGGTGGTCTACATCTATCCAGAGCAATTTGAGAGAATTCGTATCCTCCAAAAAATCTCCTCCTGACACTTACCCCTCAAACCCGTTTGAGAGTTTTGACTATTTCCATATGCATGTACATGTAGGACATCACATACTGAAATATTTCATTATGTTACATGCACTGAAATTCATAAGATCGTTAATCTTTCACTCAAGAAGGCACTATCTGTGATTTGCTAAATCAGAAAAATCAAAACAAAAAGAGTTTTTTGCCTGTCTGTAACAATACTGAAAACCACCTGAGGATAAATCGGATATTTTTAATTATTACTCTCCATGCGGACTTTTACCGCAACATGCCAACTGATGAAGATTCATTTTTTTAACAGTGCTGTTTTCTCTTTCCTTTCTTGCCATTTTTCATTAAAAAAAACCTTATGCCAATTCTACAGACTTATCCGGAACTTTTAAAACACGGTAAATTATTCCGACTGTTTCGTGTGGATCACTAAAAGTGCCTATAGGTCAGTATTTGCAATTAGTTCAGAATTCCAGTCTCTCAAAATACACATTGAAATAATTCAACCGTTTTTAACAACATTTCTAATTTGTACCACTTTCTTTCTGCTTCATTATCTGTTTAGATCATGAGGCCATGTGCCACACCCGCCCCCCAAAAAAGTGGCCGGCGAATATTTAAGGCATTGTAGCTTAGGGTCTGTTATAGAACATACAAATAATTCCTCTCCCAAAATTGACCCGCAAAGGATATAACTCTGAACGTCATAAAATACCACATTCAAAATGACTTCAATCTTTTTCAAGTTCAGTCCCTGAGACCTGGTCAAGGGCATGACTTTGGTTGTCCATACCAATGTTTTCAGTCAATTTTGGTTGTAGCATTTGGTGTTTTCAGTCATATGGAGCTAAATATATGGCCACCAAGGTGCTTGAATTTAAACTACTTAGTTCTCCAGGTAGACAAGGATTATATATTTATTAATCTTCCTGGAAGAAAAAAAAATGGCCAGCTCACGATAGTGTTGAAAAAAACCCCATGTGCGCTTGCCGGATTTCGAACCGGCGCCCTTCGTATTACCATGCACGACGCTCTAAAACCGACTGGCTAACAAGCAGGGTTGGTAGAAGGGCGGTAGATATCATCTATATAGAGTTTAGGTTCGAATGTGTCCTTCGCTTTCCTAGCGGATAGCATCAGAACTGGATATTTAACATATACGATTATATTTGTTTTTGAATTTAACACTTAGTTCGCCAGGGTAGAACAAGGTATGTATATATTTATTAATCTTTCCCTGGAGATGCATCGCACGCCTGTGTTTGAAAAACAACATGTGCGCTTGGCCGGATCCGATCTGGCGACCTTCGTATTACATGCCCGACGCCTCTAACCGACTGAATATCAGCTAGGGTTGGTAGAATAGCGATAGATATCTCTCTAGTGTTTAGGCTTCGAAGGTTCCTTCGCTTTCCTAGCGGAATAGCAGCAGAACTGTATATTTAAACATTACGTTATATTTTTTTTTTTGTTTTGAGATTTAAACTACTTCAGTTCTCCAGTAGACTAGGAATGTATTATTTATTAATCTTTCCCTGGAGATGCACAGCGCACGATAGTGTTGAAAAAACCCCATGTGCGCTGGGCCGGTTCGACCCGGCGACCTTCGTATTACATGCCGCACGCTCAACCGCGCCTGAGCTATCAAGCATGTTGGTATAAGATCGCTAGATATCATCGATAGGTGTTAGGTTCGAAAGGTTGTCCTTCGCTTTCCTACGGGATACATCAGAACGTATATTTACATATCGATTACTATTTGTTTTGAGATTTAAACTACTTAGTTCTCTCCAGGTAGACAAGGATGTCTATATTTATATTAATCTTTCCCGGAGATGGCCATCGCAATCTATAGTTGTTGAAAACAAAAAAAACCAAAATTGCGCTTGGCGGATTCGAAACCGCGACCTTCGTATTACGCACGACGCTCTACAACCGATCTGAGCAATCAAGCAGGGTTGGTCGAAGAGCGGCATAGATATCTCTCTAGTGTTTAGGTCTTCGAAAGGTTCCTTCGCTTTCCTAGCGGATAGCACCAAACTGTAATTTAACATATTACGATTATATTTGTTTTTGAGATTTAAACTCTTTTTTTTAGAGAGGTTCTCCAGGTAGATACAGACAAGGATGTATATTTTATTAATCTTTCGCCTGGAGATGGCCAGCGCACGATAGTGTTTGAAAAAAAACCCATGTGCGCTTGGCCGATTCGAACCCGGCGTACCTTCGTATTACATGCACGACGCTCTAACCGACTGGGCTATCACGCGGTTGGTAGAAGAGCGATATATATTCATCTTAGGTGTTAGGTTCGAAAAGGTGTCCTTCGCTTTTCCTAGCGGATAGCATCAGACTGTATATTAACATATACGATTAATTTGTTTTGAGAGTCTTAAACTACTTAGTTTCTCCAGTTTAGACAAGGGATTGTAATTATTTATTAATCTTTCCCTGGAGATGTTTTTTTTTTTTTTTTTTTTTAAAAAAAAAACCCATGTGCGCTTGGCCTGATTCGAAACCGGGCGACCTTTTTATCTACAATACGCCGAAACGCTCTAACCGACCTGAGCTATCAGCGGGGTTTGTAGAAGAGCGATAGATATCATCTATAGGTGTTAGGTTCGAAAGGTGGCCTTTGATTTCCTAGCGGTATAGCATCGAACTGTATACTGTAAACATCTATCTATTATATTTGTTTGAGAGTAAAATAGCAGTTCTCACAGGTAGACCAGGTGTATATATATTAATCTTTCCCATGGAGATGGCCAGCTCACGATAGTGTTGAAAAAAAAACCCATGTGCGCTTGGCCGGATTCGAACGCGACCTTTCGTATACTGCACGAACGCTCTAGTACCGACTTATCTATCAGCAAGGTTTGTAGAAGAGCTATAGTATAATCTTAGTGTTAGGTTCAAAGGTTCCTTCGCTTTCCTAGCTGATAGCACCAGACTGTATATTTAACATACGATTATTTGTTTTGAGATTTAAACTCTTAGTTCTCCCAGGTAGACAAGGAGTTCTATTTATTAATCTTTCCCTGGAGATGCCAGCGCACGATAGTGTTGAAACAAACCCATGTGCGCTTGGTCCGATTCGAACCGGCGACCCCCTTCGTATTACATCACCGACGCTCTGAACCGACTGAGGCTAACAACAGGGTTGGGTAAAGAGGCGAATAGATATCCACTATAGGTGTTAGGTTCGAAAGGTGTCCTTCGCTTTCCTAGCGGTAGCCTAGAACTGTATATATTTAACAGTATCGATTATATTTGTTTTGAGATGTAAAACTACTTTAGTTGCTCCAGGTAGACACGGATTTATATTTATTAATCTTTCCCTGAAGATGGCCACGCACGATAGTGTTGAAAAAAACCCATGTGCGCTTTGGCCGGATCGACCCGGCGACCGTCGTATTACATGCACGACCTCGAACGACTGAGCTATTCAATCAGAAAGATTAAATAAATATATACATCCTTGTCTACCTGGAGAACTAAGTAGTTTAATCTCAAGCCCCCCCCCCCCCCCCCCCCCCCACAAATATAATCGGTATATGTTAAATATACAGTTCTGATGCCATCCGCTAGGAAAGCGAGGCCTTTCGCACCTAACCCTATGCGGATATCTATCGCTCTTCTACCACGTACAGGTGTGATTCTGTTATCTATACCCGTGATTTCAGGGTGAATGAATCTAGTAAAAAGAACACTTGATTACAAACAAATGTTCAATTGATTGTTTTGCATTTGTTTGTGCAGCCACTTGGGAAATGTCAAAAATGCAAAAAATATGACCGTAAATTGAAGTATAAGAAATATGCCTTTGGCCACTAGTTATATCATTCGAAAATGGTGTAAATTAAAAAACCTAAAACCAATTGCATTTTTTAATTTAAACATCCTAAAGGGTCAACAGGAAACAGCCTACTAAACGCTGACTATACGGCCATTAGACATGGCTATAATAAACCTTGAATCCTGTATGTTAACAGAAAGAAATGTCAGAATTTGAGTTTTTTTAATTATTTCATTAATTCCCATATTTTATTATCTTGGATGTTAAAATATATGGCTGATATATGACGCTATAGTGGGTGAACGGCATCTCAGCTTTGGCCACTAGATGAACCGATGGTCAAGATCTTAAAGTTCCTAATGAACATCCTTACAATGCAAGCAATTCACGCTAGGACATGCATGCTATTGATATAAGTGACAGCGCCATTACAATGTCACCCTCATTCAACAACTCTTTATTGGAGTTGGTCCTTGCTACTTAATTAGGCACAATGACTGCAAGGGAATATATTTTTGGTCCGACAAAGACAAAAATGATTGTCAGGAAATGTTATATTGTTCTCCTCTACAAAAGACATGATCGAACACCAATAAGCTTTTCCATTTACCCTACATAGAATTATGGTTACATGATACTGGCCTTATAACTTTAGCTTGCGCAACCCTTAAAACAGGTACAACATTAGCAACTTTCCATGCTTTTGGAACCTTGCCTATCCGAATGAAAGAGTATTGAAAAGCTTGCATAATGTAGGGGCAAGTTAATTGCAACAGGATTTCAAGAACAAGGAAGAATCTCGTCAGGCCCGGAGACTTGGATATGGTATCAAGATTCCTGAGAACATCAACTAGTCATCAACTCCAAAAGGATCAAAAGAAAGAGGGGTACACCATGGGAAGGAGCCACATCAGTATAGATCAGATCCACAGCGGTTTGTATCGCCACCAAATACTAGAGAAATGGCTGTTTGTTGAAGCAGTGCAATTTTACATGGTCAATAATACATCGTTATCAAGGTAAAAGATGAGTAGTATCAGAAACCCTTACGAGCCGCCGTAGTAAATATGACCAGAACTTCTTGGATTCTGCTTTACATTTACTAGAATGTCATCGTGTAGCTTACTGTACTTTTTGTAATTGCTGCCTTTAACCTATTACTGCATTCCTTAATTGCTTCATAGCAGCATCAGAATTATCTTCTGCACTCCTGGACAATAACTTCTTCCGAGTACACAATTTTCTAATTTCCTTTGTGGTGCACCCAAGGAAAATTATTTTGCTTAGTTAAGTCTTCTTGGGAACAGACTGATCAATAGAGATTCCAAAATAGCTGCAACAATTCCAAGATGGCTGCCACAAGCAAAATGCTAGCACAACCGAAAACGATCCGATTAATCAATGTTACCTTTTAACATAATACTTCATGGCCGCCATATTGGATTTTTCGGCTTGACTTTCAGTAATTGTCCATAGTTTGCATGCACATTTTAAACGACAAGGGACAATTTTGTCTTCGATTTTAAGTTTCTAAACAATTAGGATACAATTATTTCATATAAGAATGTTAAAGTCTGGAATCATGAGAGTTTCGAATGTGTTCATTTGTTGTGTAAAACATTGAAAAAAATAGTCAACTCGAATTAAAGATAGTAACTAAAAATGCCCAATTCCGAAATTTGAGATGAACGGAATTTTTCTTTTGATGCAGGTTAAACATTATGTGTAGTGTATCACAGTCCCATAGGATACGGTTGGATAAAAAAATTCCGGATCCTGGAAATTTTATAACAAAGTTGGTGACTTTTCGATATGAAGGAAATGTCGATTAGTTAGCAATTTCACACAGTGTATTAGTATATGGACAAGCTTAATGTACATGCAAAAAAACCACGATTTTTGGAAATTGGGCGCCCTCATCAGGAAATCTCTGAGTCGGCCTTAAGTGAATGGCTTCGACTTAATTATCCTTGTCTGTTGATACTGATAAAATCGACGGCGGCCAAAGGATCAAATAGACTTTTGACGGCGTTTGTTGTTACAAGGGTCCAACTCCAACTAGGGATTTGTACCACCATGGGGTTTTACCATCACGATATGGGGTGTTGGCCTGTTCTACATTTTTATTTTAGGGGAAAAAAATGGCCAAAAAAGGTCAAATTAGTGCCAATTTACCTCACAAGGACGTCAGATTTAATTGAATCTGGTATGAAGCCTTGAACTTATAAAGTATGGGCAAAATGGCCAAAAAAGGTCAAAAATTGTCCAAAAATAGGTACATCAATCAAAAGGCATTCCTTTCTGCGCGAAAATAATCTATCACAACATGTCCATTTACCTTCAAAGAGTCATATTTAAGCCAATATAATGGAAGTCATTTCATTCTACCAATTTTGGGGTCAAAAATGGCAAAAAAAAAAGGTCAAAAATTGTCAAAAATAGTAATTCAGTCGAAATCATTCCTTTCTTAAAATCATCGATCAGAACATGTTTATTTACCTTCAAAGGAGTCATATTTAAGTGGATAAAATGGAAGCCATTTCAATTTTTACAATTTTGGGGTCAAATGGCCAAAAAGGGTGCAAATTGTCCAAAAATAGGTTAAATCAGTCGACATACACCCATTTCTTAAAATAATTGATTAGAAATGTTCATTCACCTTTAAAGGAGTCATCTTAAACGAATAAATTTATAGATTTTTGCAGTAATTGGCCAACAAAAAATGTCCCAAAACAATTAATACCCTCAGTCCCAATACCTTCGTTTCACAAAATTTATCAAGGGAAAATTTGCCGTGCTATCTAAAGGAAATGCAATTAGGTAGCTTTAGTGCTTGTCATTCTAGTTTCATATTTTGGATCAAAAATGACCAAAATAAGGTCAAAAAGGTCAAAATGGTTTAAATCACTGAATCCAAAGGTGTCATAATAAGTTTATAGAACGCTAGTTGGTTTACATGATAGATTTTGTGGTTGAAATGGCCAAATCCATTATAATGCCTTCTTTTACAAAGTTGGTCATATAAGTGTTTTGACTTTGGATTCAGGTGCAAAAAGCGAGTGATAGCCATTTAATTTAAGATTGCTGAGTCAAACAGTGGAATAATAGGACAAGTTCATCCAAACACTATCAAAATCAACTAAAATGGGTGAAATTAACGAAACATGGATCACTTTGTCCTTCTATGACATTATGTCTTTTTGGGAACAGACTGATCAATAGAGATTCCAAAATAGCTGCAACAATTCCAAGATGGCTGCCACAAGCAAAATGCTAGCACAACCGAAAACGATCCGATTAATCAATGTTACCTTTTAACATAATACTTCATGGCCGCCATATTGGATTTTTCGGCTTGACTTTCAGTAATTGTCCATAGTTTGCATGCACATTTTAAACGACAAGGGACAATTTTGTCTTCGATTTTAAGTTTCTAAACAATTAGGATACAATTATTTCATATAAGAATGTTAAAGTCTGGAATCATGAGAGTTTCGAATGTGTTCATTTGTTGTGTAAAACATTGAAAAAAATAGTCAACTCGAATTAAAGATAGTAACTAAAAATGCCCAATTCCGAAATTTGAGATGAACGGAATTTTTCTTTTGATGCAGGTTAAACATTATGTGTAGTGTATCACAGTCCCATAGGATACGGTTGGATAAAAAAATTCCGGATCCTGGAAATTTTATAACAAAGTTGGTGACTTTTCGATATGAAGGAAATGTCGATTAGTTAGCAATTTCACACAGTGTATTAGTATATGGACAAGCTTAATGTACATGCAAAAAAACCACGATTTTTGGAAATTGGGCGCCCTCATCAGGAAATCTCTGAGTCGGCCTTAAGTGAATGGCTTCGACTTAATTATCCTTGTCTGTTGATACTGATAAAATCGACGGCGGCCAAAGGATCAAATAGACTTTTGACGGCGTTTGTTGTTACAAGGGTCCAACTCCAACTAGGGATTTGTACCACCATGGGGTTTTACCATCACGATATGGGGTGTTGGCCTGTTCTACATTTTTATTTTAGGGGAAAAAAATGGCCAAAAAAGGTCAAATTAGTGCCAATTTACCTCACAAGGACGTCAGATTTAATTGAATCTGGTATGAAGCCTTGAACTTATAAAGTATGGGCAAAATGGCCAAAAAAGGTCAAAATTGTCCAAAAATAGGTACATCAATCAAAAGGCATTCCTTTCTGCGCGAAAATAATCTATCACAACATGTCCATTTACCTTCAAAGAGTCATATTTAAGCCAATATAATGGAAGTCATTTCATTCTACCAATTTTTGGGTCAAAATGGCAAAAAAAAGGTCAAAATTGTCCAAAAATAGTAAATCAGTTCGAAATACATTCCTTTCTAAAATCATCGATCAGAAAATGTCATTTACCTTCAAAGGAGTATTATTTAATGGATTAAAATGGGGAAAGCCATTTCATTTTTAAATTTGGTAAAACTAAAAAATTAAAAAAAATCCAAAATTGTCAAAAATAGGTAACATCAGTCGAAATACATCCATTTCTTAAATAATTGATTAGAACATGTCCATTCACTTTAAAGGAAGTAGATTAAAGAGAATAAAATTTATAGATTTTGAGTAAAATTGGCCAAACAAAAAAACCGCGCCAAAAAATTATACTCTAGTCCCCGAATGCCTTCGTTTCATCAAAATTTTCAAGGAAGGAAGAAACAATTTGTACGTTATATTTTCAAGACACACGTGTCAATAGGTAGCTTTAGGTGTCCTTTCTAGTTTCATATGTTTTTGTACAAAATGACCACAAATAAGGTCACAATGTCAAAATGGTAAATCAACTTAGATCCAAAGGTGTCATAAAAGTTTATAGAAAGCTAGTTGGCTAATGATAGATGTTGTGGTTTGAAGGCCAAAACCATTATAATGCCCTCTTCAAAGTAGGTCATCTACGTTGTGTTTGCCTTTGGATCAGGTGAATAAGAGTGCAGGCTAGCCATTTAATTTTATCAGATTTTTGAGTCAAAGTGGAATAATAGGGACAAAGTTCATCCAAAAACTGATCAAAACAACTAAAATGGGTGATGAAAAAAACGGAAACATATCACGTTGTCTTTCTCTGGATGTGAGTATGTCTATTTTTTGCACAGTAGGTCACAAGGAATATATGCGTTAATCCCCACAGGATATATATTACAAGTAAACCATGGTAAAAAGATTGCTAGCCAGTCATAGATTCGGAGTCGAAATGGGACCAGAAAGGTTAAATTCCCACAAATTAAGCAAAATCAACTAAAATGGGAAACCAATGATAAAGTGTGGATTGTCCATATTTTTAATTAATAGAGTCTGTAGAATTATATAGATTCTATTGAATATGAGGAATAGTTGTGATGGGCCAGGGTGATTTTTTCGAGACTCGGAGTGTTAAGTTCATAAAGGGCCAAATACCTGACATTCTATATCAGCTAAATGACTTTTTCTTCTGAGTTTCTTTAAAACTCCTCAATTCACACCCACACTTATAACTGCATAAGGGGGGGGGGTCCTAGGGACCCATTTTGTTTTTCAGCCGGCGATTTTTAATGCTTGCAATATAGTGGTTTTAATGTTTGTATTGTCTAACTTGTAGTGCGCTATTGGTGCAAAAAAAAATCCAATCCATCGCGGCGTTTGCGTTAATTAGCATTGGTCCTTAGGAGCCCCCCTTATGCACTAACGGATAGTACCACGACAAAAATAAAAAATCTATAGAAACATTTTTTTTTACTGTGATTCTGATTTTATCATGCATTAACCTCACTGACATACAACAAAGTAAAGTAAAAATAATTAAAAAAATCTTGGGAAGTATAGGAGGACCAATTGAGCCATAATATTTTATATCATTTTTTTTTCATGTAGCCGGTTTTCTGTAGGAACCTATGGTAAATATACAAGTAACCTTAAAAAATATTAAAATGGCATGAGACAATTATATTTGTGCTTAATATGCGAAACTATAGTCATTCTTCACCAGCAATTAAGCACAACACTTCGTCTAGGGTGATGAAGCAATGCCGTATAGAAAAGCAGAAAAAAGACAAGAAACAAATAGTGTCTTTTCGCACATTTGATGAGCAACATAATCAAGTTTGCCAATTTAATTTTCTTACTGCAAACTTTCTTCCGTTTTTATTGCTTTATGTCATGTCTTTGAAGCCTTCTACACATGTGTTGATTTCATCAACAAAAAATCCGTAGAGAAAGAGGTTTATTAGGGGGGTCCCTAGGACCCCCCCACCCGCCCCCCCCCCCCCCTGGTCCCCGCTGCCCCCCTCCCATCCCCCCCGTATGCACTAACGGAAGTGCAAACCCCTTAGGCAGGTAAGTGTTAAATTCAAGTATATTCTTAGGGCATACATTTCAAATACCAAATTGATATTGACAATAAAAAATCAATAATCAAACTTAATGTCTTTGGAAATGTGGAACACATTTTGATGACCACAAATCACTACATACATTTAATATAATCAGTTTTTAATACCTTGAACATTTGATTGATTCTAATCGTTAGAGCCGCGAGGAGTGCTCTTGTTTTAAATTTTGGGACCTGAGTTTGATCAATAGTAACAGCTACAATTGAGCATAAACGTGTTAAATAAGCATAGGCCTAACACACGAGCACGTTTTTGCTCATACCATGTCGGAGAAATGACATTTGGACCATTTAAACCATAAACGGAATAGCCCGTTAAACTTGATCCGTGACTGTAGTATTTCAACCCATTTCGGCGTTTTTATTGACACTACAAATGATAATTCTGACTTGATTAAAAACCTTAAAAAAAAATTAAAATAAAACACTTCAACCGCGATTATCAATTATGTTGCAGTTTACATGTTTAAAGAAACAAATTGGAGATATTTTTGCATTTGTAATATGCATTAAAGCCACAAATGAGTCTAGTATTATCATTCGTTAATAATTAGCACTTGAGAACCGTAAAAAATGCTTGTTCCCTCCAATGAAAGTCCATTTATGATGGCCAACGCATTGTCAACTTTAATGTACTTGGTGATGCGAAATATGACTGATTAACAAACATTTGACAAATAGGGCCATTATAGCAATTTACCCTATTTGTGGTAAACTTCAAGCTAAGGATTGAAATAGCCATGCACCACCCCGATCCCAACCCAGGATAACATCACATTAAGGACAATTTTACATTACATTCATTATCAATCATAGTTTAATTGATAGTTTCTCTGACGTATTAACCAAAAACTTAGATCCCCAATCTTGAGTTTATTTTTAAGCCATTAGCCACCAATGTGACTACACAATTGGTAAATTGGAATACCTAGCACTGTATCCACCTAGTTATATTCCTTCGAAACACATATGGTATTATTAAGTATTTTAGAAAGAGCCCATTATTACCTGCTTGTATCAAAAATGTGTTTCATTGAAATGGCGAGCAGTTTATTTACTTAATCATTGTCTCTTGGAAAAATATGAACTATGTCCTTTAAGGTCCTTGAGAAAAGAGGTTTGACTAATTTATTAGTTGTGGACAATTTGAACTTGTTTGGCCATGTTGACCTACCAAGGTAAATTTAATATGGCTAGCACGCTACACACAATTAATTTTTCATTCTTGAAAGTAAGCTGTAATGTTCCCCATACGATTAGCCGCATTTGTGATTTTTGGACAATTTGCTGTGTGTTGTTGGCCAATTTGATCCCAGAACCATGTAATGTGGAAAGGCTGGCACTCACATACGGTCATTGGTGTTACCTGGGCTGGACACCCACCTGTTTGATGAAAAAAAAAATGAGGAAAAGACAGGCAATCTGAGCGATTTACCCACCATGTTTGACTATTTGACTTTTGTGCCATTTTTTACCCAAAAATAAAAATTAGAATGTGAGCCAACACCCCATACGCTATTTGTATGTCCATGGGATGCGAATCCACGTGGTTGGGAGGTGTCACAAACTACGCCGTCAAAACTTTTTCGGAGCACTTTTGCCGTCAATGGCAGGCCCACGTCTAAAATTGGTTGAAACCGTTGTATGTACACCACCACTCAAACTTGGGTTTTCACTCTGTTCATATCATGATGGGCTTACATTCTCACAGCAGGCACATTTCTTGGAGCTGTGTTGGTCTCTCTTTGACTGTCACTGAACCATGCTTGGAACTTGCATCGATTCCTCCAATGTTGCAAAATAATGCTGAAGATACTAGTTAAGAAATACCGCGCTCAATTTCACTTATCCTGCTACTTAAGTGTGTGCTGCAATCTCCTAGGAATGCACCGTTATTCTACTGCATGATGGATGTACATGTATGGATAAAGAAGTACATAGCAATGTGTGCTTTTGAAGCCTGAATTAATTGACGAGGAAGTCTCGCATGGGAAACAAGAAGTTCCAAAAAACTTCAAGTCGTGCTTGATTGCAATATAGAGTAACCACCTAAACACATCAATTACAGTGGAAAAGATGAGAATTACGCTTTTGTAAATTGACACATTCACACACACGATGAGCTTCACTCGCACGGGTTTCTGATATATTCCAAGTGCCCCACCTAAACAATTTTTTTAATATGACACCCTTTTTACCGCATACTGAACACTATCAAAGCTGACTACACCCACCAAGTGATGATCAAGTCACCATACAAACATTAATGTTGTAAGTATTTGTCTTTGGATGATCCCAAAGACGTGGAATACCCTGCAAAAATTTTCAGCACTGCAGGTGACCAAGTTTCATGACTATACAACCATCTGCAGTGATTAGCCTTGATCTGAATTTCGGATGACCCACAGATGCCCTGGAGAATGCTTGAAAAATATTGGTCACAATTTGTCAAACCTTAGATAACATGTAGGCGGGATGAACCAACTCCTTAAATAAGGACCTCTAGTGTGTGTAGTGTCTATCATGCTCTATGTAGAATGGAATGGGGAGTTGTTGGTGAAGCTAAAAGATGCTCACGTATCAAAATTCTGTACAATAGGTATCACACAAATATACTAACCTATTCTGATGTTCTTATCTGTTAAAATGAGTAGGGAAAATGCCACCAATTAGCAATAAATGTTCATGTTATTATTTATTTGATGCTGATAACAAATAATTATTGCTTTGAACGGATTCAACAATGATTGTGTATCATGATTGAAAAACTTCATTGTAAACGTTGACAAAATCTTTGCCACTTCCAGACCTCATATTAAGCACAGACATTATGGAAATGTAAATGTAAATTAACTACCTTTTTTCTTTTCTTTTTTTCGCTAAGACGTAAAACAGCACGAATCCGATGATAACCAGTATAGGAAGTAAGACACCAAACACAATCCCAACTGTTGCACCAGTGCTCAGTCCACCACCTAACGATTAAAGGAAAATGGGTGAAAATGCAATCTATCAATATTTCTGTTTTTGTCATAGCTCTTCGTTTTCTAATCGATCCTTAAAAAGCATTTTATCTCTACACTCATGTTCATAATTTTCTGTTGTGAACATGTTGGCAGGTATGCTCGCATGACTACCAAAAGAACACCATCTGCTTGTATGAAAGGTGGCTGTTCCGATTTATGTCTATTGTATTCTCTACTTGATATGGGAGCCTGGCACTTGCAAATACCCTCAATCAAGTACCGTTGGAAACAACCTTGCGATTTGATGGTAGAAGCAAAAATGCATGTGTGAGAAGCTTCATCCTACTGTGCTAATATTGATGATTATCCACTAAACGGACGGCGGTTTTTTTTTTGTTTATCTCTTGGAATGACATTGATTTCTAGCTCAAATCGACAATGAGACAAAATTTGCCTTTCATCTGACATCAAACTCAAAAATCGATAGTTCTTTCCGGGTAAATCAGGGGGGTCCCAAGACCGATCGAACACGGAAGACATGGTGCACGCAGTGAGAGAACGTGTGAATGGCATGAACATAATTTATAAATACACGACAAATAATCTTAACTCTAACCATCAGTGGCTTACTCTCTAAAAATAGGGACAACAGTCCCAACTGAAAGAATTTAGCAGTCATTTCATGGCAATTCAACAAGGTGTGAACCCCATACACTTTTCAAATTTTCCTCCTTTTTGCATACTGTATTGAGAAACAAAAATTCTGAAATTGTAGTCTCCTCAACTACTCCATTTTGGGTATTGCTAAAATCATTTTGGTAACAACGTTTTGTCTCAGAAACCTTGGCTAAAAGGTTAGTGCGCTTTCTGTTTTTTTCGTTAGGAAAAAAGCTATGTGCTTGTGGGATTTTTTAATTGCATTTTTGGCCAACTTTTTTTTTCCTCAATTGTTTCTGACAAAAAAAAAAAAAAAAAAACAAACGATCTACAATCGCATATAGAGCTATTTCGGCAAATCGAACTTCCACTTAGCAATGTGCGCATGGGGTTTCTGAGAAAATCTTTCTGTTTCCCTTGCCTAAGACCGACACTAAAACGGTACCGACAATGATTGTCAGTTGTTAGTGTAAATTTCAAATATTTATGCAGACCACCAGCTTTACCAATTTAGAGTTTCTAGGACATTGAATTGCCTATTGTCCATTTTGATCATTTTGGGTCTATCGCAAAAGCAATGATGATTCACTGTCCATAAGAGTGTTGATTAAAACGCAGTTCTAAGTACTACTTGCAGATATAGTTTTTAGATGTAAAACATTTGGGATCATACATTACAAAAAATACATTTTGGGGCCATATGCAGCCTCCTCTTATCTCTGGCATGTTGACCTATTTGAGAGAGGTGCAGATGAACTTTTTCTGGCAAGTTTGGAGCCGTGGAATCTCAATGTCTTGTTGCACGTGAATCAAAATTCCACTAAAGGTAAGGAAAATTAAGCAAACGATTGTGCCAATGGCCTATAAAAGTTGGTCATGCATCTGGTCAACTTGATACTTTTTGGTGACGAGAAGAATATCCAGTCCAAATCCAGACGGTGTAAATGGAATATAAGTGGTCCTTCTAGCTAGAAAACGGCAGTGCAACAAAATAATTTTTAAATTTCGCGCCGATCTAAGGTTTCTTGCTGAAGTGGGCGACAGGAGCCGATCAGGACACTACCTGCGGTTGTGGAACAGCACCACAACAATGGAACATCTCTTTGCCTGCCCACTGCTGGAGCAAAAAAATGCACAGACAAGGACTTGCGGAATTCGGCGATAAGCTAGACATTGTACCCATCTCTTGCTGGATCATATTTTGAAACCACTGTATTTGACACGATAAGAAGAGAGGACTTATTGGGTCAAGGTAAAAACTCAGTGTCAAAATTTTTAAAAACCTTTCATGTGCCAAAATTGAACAGTAGCTTTCACTGAAGTCGTGGGGCCAGTGACTGTCATATCGGACTTGACATGTACTGGCACATATTCGGTACAGCACATAGAATATCTTTTGCCACATGTTCCTCTCTCATTTTTGTGTTGTGGCATTATCTCATGTCTAGTGCGTATGTTCATCAACTGTCCCTGCCGAAAGCTGAGCAATGATGTTTGTATCAAAATAACATGTTGCTCAACAAGTTGAATGAAACTTGATTTTAAAAAAAACAAAAAATTCTAAGCTCAATTCACACTATCTTTTTGCCCTTCAGTTTTAGAAAACTGACAAGTTAGACAGGAATGATACCAAGCATCACACTGTCATTTTTCCTTCCAATTTTTCTGTGAAACCCTACTTCCATGAACTTGCCAGGTTCCTTTATCTAAACATACACTTCGTGCTAGCGTCTTTTGTGGTTATCTATTGTTTTCCCTTGCGTTATTCTACTTCTACTACAATTGGGTTCGAGAAGGCTACCGGGTGTTATTTTTAATAACAGCTCTCGAGCTGTGTTATTTTTAATAACATGGCACATCGGAAGTCGGGGTCACAACTAAACACGTGGGTCACGGTAATGGTTCTAGAATTACAAATGTCCTGACAATAATATACAGCGGCGCGCGATCTGTCTATATACTGATGGCAACTTAAGATACAAATTCACTGGTGCAACTATGCACCTATGTATGTCAAACATTGAGCGTATGCTACCTGTAAAATGACTTTAAAATTTGATTGCTCTTTACATCAACATTGTCTCATAAATGGACATTACACAATTTATTATTTTTACAACAGCATATATGTATAATTCAATATTTGATTTTTCATACTTCTTTAAACTGAGTAGGCAGAACTGCAATTCCTTCAGGGTAAATTTGGGCAAAAAGACAAAAAATAAAACCAATAACAAAAACCTACTCCATGAACATTATTTATTTATATTTCAAATCAATTTTCTACCAAAGATAAACTTCAAGACATGACATATTTGCTTCGTATTTATGCAAAGCATACTCATTAAAACAAAAACACCGTTTGCAAGTTCTAGCTTTAATACTTTAATAGCTTAGTCACTCGAAGGTTAATGTCCAGAGCAATCAATACAACCCATTTGGAATTTGGGTAACGCTCGTCAATAGACGGTGACATGGACAAAGTGTGTTTTTTTAAATATGTTAAAAATTTAAAATTGTGTATAATTATTTATTTGTTTTTTGGTGGTTTAGTTTTTTTTTATTTGCAAAAATTTTTTAAAATGTATTTTTATTTATACTCTAAGTGTATGCTATAATCAATGTGCTATGATGGCGTTCGTAAAATAACCAGCTTCGCGCTTGACTTGGTTAACCTCGTCTCGCGGCCTACTGCCGCTCGACCGATGTTACCCTAGTCAAGCGCTCAAGCTTGTTATTTTCACGAACGCCAGCTACTTCATTGATTATCTATATCTAAAAGACGGGGTCTACTTATCATGCTTATGACTCCACGTTTATTCGTTTTCTTGGTATACACACAACTATCATGGATAATATAGATGGAATTTGATTGTTTTAATTGCTGCTATATTGTGATAGCATTGGGCATAACGCGAGGAAAGAGTTAAACGAAAACGAAATACCTAGTCAACCCCCGTCAACCTAGAATTAAAAGAAGAGAAATGTTTGGGGCATACCATCCCTAACTCCTTTTTCCTGTTTTGTGCCCCGATTTCTAAATAGGTCTAACACACCAGGAATAGGAAGTTTAACTGAGCAGTGACAACAAGTTGATTAAAACATACTCGTATAATATCAACCACCCTGTTTAAAAGCCAAGATATCCAGAATTGGCCCAATCTAGGGCAAGTTCACTGAATGTCATCAGTTTCCTACCAGATAGAGGCAGCGTCCACTCGGCGACACTCGCCACTCATATTTTTTGATCCCAGAAGGAGAACATCCAACCTTTCATTTTCCCAATCACCACACTGTCCTTTTTACATCAGTTTTCTAGTTCAAAGGTGGATGCCACTTATCATTTGTGGTCCCATAGGAAGAATGAAGGGCAACAATTAGTGTGAATAGAGCTTAAAGGAGAGCCCGGGATTTAAGTATTTGAAGTTTTCCATCTGATTAGAGTTGGCTTGTCACCCCAAAACTCCACCTGTTAAGTTTTTCACGGCGATATTCAAATCCGTTTTGATGTGAGAGCTAAAAACGTGATTTTTGTAAGTCCTATAGAGTACGGTGTAAAATTAATATTGGTCGACCAAAATGGGGCACATTTCACTCATAACTTCCAAACCAAACATCCTTTAGCCCTAGATTTCACAGGGTAAATGAGGAAACTAGTAGCTTGTCTTCTGATACCAAAATTTTTGACCACTTCCGGTAAAATCTGGTTCTGGGGACGATGCTTTTAGCGATCGGGCATGGACCTTTACGAAAAAATGGCATTGAGCAGAAATTTGGCACTATAATCCGTGTAGCGAATTGTTTCTAGGCTAAACATTGTCTACATTTCTTTTGTAAATTTAAAAGATACCATATTCTCTTTCAGGAAATTATTCTGGTCATAATCTATTCAATTTTTTGGGTCTATATCTCTCATCGTTTTCTAATTATCGTTTTTAACAAATCCAGATTTTTTCACAGTTTGAAATAAGGGTAGGGGTAGTTTTTGCTGTTTTTTTATTTTAAGAAAGATCACTTAATATCAACTTCAAGCTCACATATTGTTAATAAACTGAGGGCCAACATCCCTCAGGCTGGCAAAATGTGCGTGTTTATCAGTTTCAAACTATAAGTTATTGCCCGGTTTACCACTTTAACTTCCAACAAAGCCTTGTGCCTCCCTATAAATGCTGCCCATTGTCCAGCAGTTGTGCATGTTAATGTTATCCGTTTTGACGGCTTCTATTGGCATTAAATGACAAATGGCAGTAGTGTCAAAGGTAATACCGCCATCTGTTGAAGTGGTTTTTGTCGTCACAAAACCTGATGTTTCTAGTTCCCCATGTCCCGGGGTTTCCATACAATGCTTACAGCTGGTCTGGCTCCTATTGCTTCACTTATTTCTAAAGCATCGCCATCTGTTGCCGTTAATCTCATCATCACTACGCTGCAATCTTTGTCATCTCTTTAGATACCGGGGGGTCTTCAACTGAACATAAGAATCAAATTAAATTCCATAAATGGTTGGTGTCTTGATTCTCTCCTTTTGAGTATGTTGAATTTTGTCTTCATGCCGAATATTATGAGCTTTTGGATGTTTGGAAATTAATCAAATAAAAAAAACTATACATAATACATTTCTTCGGGGTTGCGAGGTTGGTCTTTGTTAACAAGTTATTGATTTCAACCACTACCCCTTTATTTATCATGAGCATGCATTGTTAATGTCTGCAATGTTTTTAGCTATCGAGTGCATGGCAAAATTCAATAGACGCGTTGGAAGCGTTGTGAGAAAGCCACCACGCGTTGAGACATTTCGGCAATGTGTTGCGATTTCGACCAATCAAAGCCCCGGAATTAAACAAATAGACCCCCACCACGTGTTGTAAGTTATCTGCCAACCTCGTGGGAAGTTCACAACGCCTTTTGCGAGGTTCACAACGCGTTGCAGGTTTCACATGCGCGTTGCAAAGGCCCACAAGTCCACAAGAGTATTAAAAAAACTGTTTTGTTTGTTTGGCGTAACGTAAGAAAAAGATCAGGTCCGTGTTTTTTTTTTTTTTGAGGTGTGTGTTTATTAACTAAACATTTTCAGTCACAATCACTAACGAATACACAAAACACAACGTAGATTTAAAGTTTCATCCATTACTTTCTCAGTCATCCATGAAAACCTATGAACATCACCACCCCGTTTTGGCTGCACACCCACGGGTACGCTCGTAAACTCATTTTCTGTAAGACAACTCTCACCTGCTTTGTTCGAGATATCTAACCGTAAATGGAATCCATTTACGGTTAGAACCTTCAGTAGCCTAAATGTTTACGGCAATCACAAACATCATTTGGCCATGACAGTACTAGTAATGAAAATTATCTATGACTGAATTTCCTCGATAAACCAAATAATTTCTCGGCTCTTGTTAATAAGAATAATAATAATATTTATTGAATTACTTGCAAAATACAGAACCCCACAGAAATATGAATAAATAATATAATACATCAAATTGACAAAGCAAAAGCCAAGTAATTCTGGATAAGAGAATGGGTTGTATAAAAACCCGATCACAGGGGTGCTCTCATATCCAAAGAGAAACAAAGATACATGCAAAACAAGCAAAGATTGATTAATAGGAAATCCAAAAGAATAGGCAAGGCATGATAGGCCCAATTGAAACAAAATCAGTCAATGTTCACCTGATTGGAAGAGCAAACAATTACTATTACCCTGTCTATAATCAACGTGGGTTCCAAACTGGACATAATATTTACAAAAACACACATTTTTAAAACAATATTTTTCTTTTTTTAATTTTAACTTAAAAAGTGTGATTACAGATGGGATATATCATTCCCAAGACGTGGAAGTGAATAAAACATATAATTGAAGAAAGAGGAAGTCCTTGCAGATTGGTGCAAAAGCCTAGTACTACTCTGCAACATGCTATGTTTTGAACAAAAAAGAAAGAATTAAAAGAAGAAGGGGTCAATCATGTTGAAAGATCTTAAAACCCAGAACACGCCTTTGGATTTTTTGAAAGCATCTCGACGCCTGCACTAGATTCAAATTAAGAAGTCTGCTCAAGTAAGGTAGACGAGCAATCCGCCTTGGTGATTGCTTATAGATAAAGTCCTTTAATTTTCTGTTGGGCACCTTTCCTCTAACCTATCAAATGATTTCATTTGGATGAGGGTGGCCCAAACACAATGCACAGTAATAATATGGGGAAGATGAAGAGCTTTGTAGAGGTTCATCATCACAGTGCATTAGAGACATATTTTCTTGTGCATCTGATGATGAAGCCCATAGACAGTTTTGAAACTACCTTACTTTAAATTGCAGCTATGTGAGAGTCAAAGGAAAGAATTCCCCCTACTGAAATAACACCCAAGTAATTTTGAATTGTTAACTTCATCAGAGCAAGTTAACCTCTCACCCAACCTGTAAAGATCAAAATAACAGGAGACTTAGATCCAGTCATGTGCATAACGGAGCACTTAGAAAGGATTGAGAGTGCACTTCTTAAGAAATAAAGTCCTTTTAAAAAATTGTGAATTCATCTGAATAACATCATGATCACTTTCACTAAAAATAGGACGAAGTATGTGTGTGATCATCTGCAAACTGAATAGAGAGGATGAAGAACTAACATCGGAGTTAAATCATTACAAAGTAAGAAGAAAATAGGACCAAGACCAGAGGCCCTGAGGAACACCTGAGTGGGGGGTTTTTTACAGAATCACCACTCTGACACTGCAAAACCTTTAACACAACCCGCTGCTTCCGCCTGACGATAAGTTTGAATCCACTGAAGAAGAAAACCTCGGATGCCCAACGAATGAAGTTTTGAGCGTAAAATGTTTGGTCACTTGTCAATCAGAGCTGAAATCCAAGAAAATACCATCTACAAGATAACATTTACGATCATCAAGAGATTTGCTAAGAAGATGAAAGACTTGAACCAACATTTGCTCACATTTCTCCCATTGCGAAAGCCAAACTGGTTATCTGACAAAATATTATGTTCATATTACAATTTCATACTACGAACAGAA